>PNEQ01099773.1:0-30405 GCA_003012365.1 Medauroidea extradentata | reverse complement strand
GGGTAATATGAACTCCCGAAAAATAGGACATGTTCTATTACGTTTTTGGGTAACGTTTCGGGTACAAAATCTGCCATGCCCAGAACCAAACCCCTTGTGGAGGTGCTGGAACTGCACTCAGACGGAAGCAGAAATGCTACCAGAAAATGGGCATAGAAACTGCTATGAAATTGGGCATCGTGTGAGGCCGGCTTTACAATATGAATGAAGTGTACAGGGAGGGCTCCAAGACATTCCCCTCCACTGCCTTCACACGGCGACCTCGAAACACTAGCGCTCTTACCTCCCCTACCCGGGGCTACACTTAGGTTTGTCAAGCAGTAGAGCACTCGCCTTCCTACCAAGGTGATTACGGTTCGATTCCTAGCGGGGTCGGTCCCCGGACTTCCACATGTGAGAATAGTGCGTACGACGCCGCCGATCGGCGGATTTTCTCAAGGAATTTTCGTTTCCCCCACCCTACATCCCGGCGCTGCTCCATACTCATATCACGTCATCCCTCACCAGCGCTGAAGACCTAGACATCGGCGTCGTAAGCATTTGATTTTTGTGGGGGACGTCACTGGTAGAGAAAGTGTACATATAACCTACGTAATAAAGGGGTGTGTAGGAGTCCTCCACCGGGAAATTGTATATTTTAAGGTGCAAAATGCTGCTATTTAAAGAGTTTCTGCATCAAAATATTTAATATACAACTGAAGGAAATCTTAATCTTAAAAAATCTTAAAAACTGCGAAAGTTTTTTGGGGGGACGTGTCCCCTCCGTCCCCCCGTTTACAACCTGACCTAGACATTATTGCTGGCAAAAAAAATTTCTTCACAAAGAGGAAATACGTTCCAATAAGTAGCAGAATATAAAATACTGAAAGTTGTTGAAATAAATTAAATCACAAAGAAAGCATCGGCATTTAAAGTAAAACAATTTTTAGAAACCATCACAGTCTTCTATGTGTGTTCAAAGATGACTTTATTAATAAGGTTGCACTTTCTTCGTCGTCAAAAGTTAAAGTTTGCTACAGTTTTGATGGACGGATAACATTTTATGAGGCTGCTGATTGGCTGTAGATCACGTAATTAACGGATCCACAGACGAAAGGTGGATGACTAGCTTTAGCTTTATACGCCATTTAAGAAGGGGTATGCTGTTAATGTTTTTGTTTAATTCGATGTTGACTGTATTCTATCTGCACCACAAGTCTGAGATTACAAGGTGCGGAGGCCCGGGAAGTGATATGCGAGGTAGTAGAATCGCTTTTACTATAACATTCAAGAAAATATTTGTACTTTGAACGACTTGCTGGGAAGCAACATTTTAAGATTATCACATTACGACAAATAGCCCACGTAACACATGTAATCTTGTACTACCGAATAATAAGTGCTCAGTAACATTAATAGAAATATGAAATATTTATGTTTATTACCACGAAGGTAACCTTGTAACATCATTTCCTTGAAGGTTTAAAGCACACTGTTTTATCATTAATATCAATAGTGTTTTCGCGATGGACATCGTAAGAGTAAAGATTTCAAAACAATTAAAATTCACTCTTAATGGAACATCTGGTAAGAAATTCTATTTACCTTACTTTAATTTTTATGTCTCAGCAGTCTATTACACATATTCTTGATTATTACACGTAACGTGAACTGCAAACAGCACCGATGCTGTTGTAGCAATTTGTATGCCGCAAGGATTTTGTCAATATTTTTGGTTACACATAATTAATGAACTTATTCTTAAATTACATTGTGTAGTGTTCTTGTTTTTCGTATAAATTAACATTTTTAGAGGCTAGGCTCCTCATTTGTTAACTGCCTCGTTGTAAAACTTCGCTAAAATGTTGTTCTAAAAAATCACTACTTAAGCAAGTTTAATATTCAGCATATCTAAATACGAAAAATTCTAAAAGTGCACCATTTTACACCTTGAAATACCAATTTTCACGGAGGAGGACCCCCCTCCTTCCGCTTTATTAGAGGGGTTTATTATTCCAACATGTAACCTCCCCCCCTCCAGTTCTGAAATGTTCCAACGCCGCTGCTCTCAAAACATTTCAGTATCGTTGTTGTCGAGTACTTTTGCTGCCTTATAAGCCTTTTGTTGCTTTATATACGCACTAGTTGTAAAATAAAGATGAGGGACAGGCAACACTTTATTAGAATGTGAAAGTAAACATTTGTAGAATTAATACAACCTAAACTGAAAGATAATAATATCGACTAATAATACACTGAAATCTGATATGTTTGTGGCACAACGTCAATATTTCTACTCCTCATTATATGTACAATTACTTATGAACATGATATATCATCCACGGTTATTCTCTACTAAAGGCGGCTAAGAACTTGTTAACCGCAATATCTTGCTGCGATTTGTGTCCTTTTTCCCCACAGCCTTCGCTTGTCGTTATGTGACGCCTCGCGCTCGTCAGTCGCCTTGGCGAAGGCCAGCCTGCCGAACATACCCGGAGCGGGACTTAGACAAATTTCCACCTTCACGAGTTGGCCCATTTTTTATGTCCATGACTGTACATTATTGGAAGTGGATTTCATTTACTGCTTCTGGTCTTATGTTAAATGTGAAATGTATATAAAAACGAAACTGTAATTGTGTGCTACCTGTTTATGTTTTGCTTCTTTTCTTCTTGTATTCAACTTGTTACATTACCAAGAGTGGGTTCGCCACTAGTGAATGGACTGAACCATTTGCTCTTCTAACCAAAGAACATGAAATGGCAAATAAATCGATGACTTTGCTGAAGTGAAATCAAGAGCAAAAAAAGTTTTAAAGTGAAAAATGTGTGAAACTGAAACAAACCTGTAGGAGCATACGCCACATAAATATCCTGTAAATAGCAGTGAACATACATAACTTTTTATGGGAAAGTAAGCCTGTGCCTTTACATATAACTAAAAACATTTTGAATAATGCAACAAACAGTACTTTGGCTGACATTTACAACTAATTTTCTCTGCACACTTTTGTTTGATGGTAATGTATATATTTTGAGAAGTTTTGTTTATTATGTACGACTTCATAGTCAAATTATAATGAAAAAGTGTTGTATTTATGCATTTGCCAAATATCCTGTACATTATTGCAAATGGATTTCATTTCACATGCACACCTACTGCTTCTCGTTCTATGTTAGATGTAAAACGTACATAAAAAGTAAATGCTGTGTATGCATGTTTGTACTTGCTCGTCTATACCCAAGAGTGTGACACTCGTAGGCGATCAACGGGATATGTTTGAAATTAATAAATAAAAATAAATATGTCTTGTTTTGTTCGCCCATTGCTTAGCCACCCTGGACCCACGTCCAGAGTTTTGGTATGTTCTTTGGTAGGTGGGTATATGCATAAATAATAAGAGAGGCTATTTGTCATTATATAAAAAGAATTTAAAATGTATTGTTTGCATCATGATGTTTTCCATCAGCTAACTGAGTAGGGGGCCCCTTAAAACCATTTTGCCCCAGGCCCCTAAAATTCCCTGGGCGGCCCTGCTAATGCTAACCACTTTTTTTTACTTTAATGAAACATGCCTATAAATACATTAATTAGAATTCACACAATATAATTCACACATGAGAATAGTCACACCATGTACGTCCATAAAACATATCTGTGTGAAACAACAAATGCAAGTGTCTGTCAACACACCGTGAAATGGGTGGTAGGCCTACAGTCCTAGAACCCAAACAAATATACACCATAGTGTCTTTCCAATATATTACGTTGTAGGAAGTAGCGTAGTTCTGTGCGGAAGTATTTGGATATAGTCACTAAGTGTCATAGGGGAGTCCTGTAAAGCCGTGACAAGAATAGTGTGTGCCGCCCGTTGTTTAATCCTTGGGAATAGCTTACGTCGAAGATCTACGATGTCTTTGTCATTAAGGTCTATTACTGGAAGACACATAATATTAGCGATTCTTGTTTTAGTCCACCTCCATATGTGTTGTGTTGCCGAACAGGAAGTTACCCTATGTAGTGCCGTGTCTACGCTTCCACACCACGAACAGTGTGCAGTTCGGGTGAGCCTTATCTTCTTTCCTTTGTACGCCGTTTGTATAATACCAGTATGATACATAAAAAGCTCAGTCCATAAGCACGTTGGTGTGTTCGTATCAGACATTGACCGTAGAATGAAAAACACGGATCGGGACATGTCTGCACTCCTCTTTACGGAGCATCATGTACAAAATCTTCATTGTCGCACATGTTCCCGTTGGCATGGTCGTTATAAATTCCATTGTTTTCGCACATAACTTCCGGTACTGCGCAGGAAGGCTATTAAGGTTGTCATATATATATATATATATTTATTTATTTATTTATATATATGACGGTGAATGTTCTTTGAAGTCTCCTCACTGTGTACAAAGGTGCCGATATCATTAGCTGCGAACTTCGCAGTAGTTTTTTACTTAATGTCTATCAGCCCCAAACCACCAGCACTCGTTGGGAGATGCAGTTGTGTCCGCGCCACTTTCAAAAATTGAGATTTCCAGATGTACCAGTCCATGTATTTTATAATCTGCGCTAGTTGAGAGTGCGGTAGTGGTAGAAAGTGTGCAGCGTACCACAATTGAGATAAGACGAACACATTGACAGAATGGACATGTTGTATTATATTTTGTTTCCTTTTCGCGAATGCAATAATTTTGCCGCGGCACTTAGATACCACTTCTGTCCAATTATTCTGCAACAGCTCAGAAAGCTCCTTATAAAAGGTTTTACCTAATATCTTCAACTGTCCAACGTCTCTGAAATTGTGTCGGAGCAGCAGCGGGCCTGCAGTAGTGACATTATTCAAGGAAAAAAAAATCACTCTTCTGGTTATTCACCTGCATGCTAGAGACTGTTTGGTATTGCCCAGCGCACTGAGTGATCGCATCGATGTTCTGTTGCGACCGTACGATGCAAGTGACATCGTCGGCGTAAGCCGTGAAATGTATCAAGCCTCTCCTTAACGGCGACACTTCCATGCGCTCGTGTAAGAGACGTAGAATTGGTTCTAAACCAATCGTGAACAAAATCATGGATAAGTGACACCCCTACCAGACAGATCTCCGAATGGGGACAGGTGGCAAGAGGTATCCACTGATCTGTATCCGTGAGGAAATATCTCTGAATGTCATTCGCACCCATTCTGTCACCTTGTGTGGAAAGGTGAACGTACGCAGTACTGCCAGAACGAAATCGTGATGCAGCCTGTCGAATGCTTTGTGAAAGTCCAAATGGAGAAATGCACCAGTAGTTACGTTAATCTTGTATCATATCTCCGACAGTCGATCATATTATGTCCCAGTAATGTGAGTAAAACTTGTAGGGGAGTCCATCTGCGCCAGGAGATTTATCGTGAGGCAGCCGTTTAATGATGTCTAAGATTTCGGCGTCCATCACTGGAGCGACCAACCCGCCAACGCCCTCCTGATAAATCTGTGCTGTACAGTGTGACAATCAATCAATTCCGTGTAAGCGCCTCAGCCCGTATGTCTTTTGATATAAATAACCGTGTCTTCGTGATAGAGAGTTGGTCCAAATGCGCTACCCCACCCTGGTCACTGAGTTTGGTGATGGCTAATTGGCCATGATAGTGTTTTTGCTTGCATGCCGTGTGTAGGCTCAAGGTTTCTTCCATTACGATGGATATGTGCGTCTTTAAGCAGAGCAGACTGAGCAGAGAGTTTTGCCACTTGCATGTCTAGTATCATCTTATTTACCACCCGTATGCGGTCCAGTGTTACCGAATCGTTTGCAGCTGATTGTTGCCACTCGTGTAAAATAGTCTCGCAGAAAGACAATGTTTGGGCACATTGCGCTGCTATTTGCCACGAGTGTTTAATAAAAAATGTCCGTATTTTATGTTTGACATATTGGTCCCACTAGGTGATCGTAGTTGGATACTGACGTCGGCGCTCTATGCACACGCTCGATTCACGTTGAAATTCCTCTTTAATGTATGCATGACATACTAACTGAGTATTCATTTTCCAGTATCCTCGTCCCGCCTTAATATGGATGTAAATTTCCTATGTGTGATCTTTACCATGTGATGATAACTGATAGCAATGGGGAGAATGTTGTATGACGTTATGTCAGTCTTGTGTTCAGTGCACACATAAAATCTGCCCAGCCGTGTTTTCGTGTTCGCTGTGACACGTGTGAAATGCTGTTTCTGACAAGGAACAATATCTGTTACGTGCAGTAGTTTCATGTAGCGTACAATCTCCAACAGTGGCGAGTTTATCGGATGAGACCCGCCTTCGTCATCGATTGGGGCTATGACGCAGTTAAAGTCACCACCGACAATCAATCTGTTCTCACTGCAGTGTAGAAAAGAGACGATGTTCGTAGTGTAAAAAATGTCTAGTTCTAACTTCGCTTGCGCTCCAGAGGGGACGTAAACGTTTACTAGACAGACATCCTATATGTCGCCAGCAATCATTCGATCAGAATAGTGTCGTAAGATATTTGACATTTCAATCCCAGCTCTCATGACGAAAGCTGTACCGGAAGGATGGTCACCAATGTTCACATATAAATTCACATTCCGGAAGAAAGGAATCGCTTCGAGAACAATTTCTTGCACACATAAAACATCTATCGCATTAAGGTACATGACACGTAATACTTCTTCAATTTTGACGTTCATCGAGACTCAACACATGTTCAAGGAAGCCAAGGTGTGGACTGTAAGCATTACTTCTTGAGTTTACCCTTGCCGTCGCTCAGGTCTTTAACAGTTGCAGTCCCTCGCCGGGTTACGTCGAGAGCTTCCAGGCGTCTCGAGCGAGAACTCCATGGTCGGCTGTCACTCGCTCTGACTTTCAAACTGTCCTGCCTGTAACCACCTTTAAGTGTATCTGCCACGTCCGTGTTACGCTTATCTTTAGTAGGTTAAGCCGTGGTCGTCTGGATTTTCTGTGAGATGTTGGCCTCTACCAAGGGTGGCCCTTGCGGCTCAGGTGACATCGCCCAGTGACTCGCCTGCACCTCATGAGACAGTGACTCGCCTATGTCCTGCGACGGTGGTGTGTGGAACTGTCCAATGAAGCTGAACCCCTGTTAAACATCGCCGTCAGCATGATCGGCAGACACGCTGATCCCCGGACGGAGGTCAGTTTCTTCTGCGGTGGGTTGAATGTTCGTGGAGTCGTCGTGGGCGGTCTGGTCAACGTCATCCACCCATGTGGCTGAAGTATCGTCACGCATCGTGGACAGAATATCGTTAGTGGCACGTGGGGAATTTTTCCGTACGTCTGGTCGCTCTTCAGAACCCTTGGCGTCGCTACCGCCCACAATGTCGCGTTGGTCCTCCACTTTGTCAACGTGATGTGTAGTCGGCACTTCCGTTGTAAGTATCGCGTCAAGTGAACCACCCTGTGTCGTTATATGTTCGCCTGGAGGCATTTGCGGAGGTTGTCTCGGGCGTATTATTACATCAGAGGTACCAGGAACGGACTCTGGAAAGTGTGCTTCGAATGCACTGCCAGCGACTACCTGACTGAAGGATGCCTTTCCCCATCTTTGTATATTTCGTGTGTCTTTAGCTTGCAATGTGTGGCATGAGACCCGTTCATGACAAGGTTGTAGACAATAATTGCATGTTTGTGGCTGTCTGGGGTATATTACGACAAAGTATGCACCGTCAATGTTTATGTGTAAGGGAATATCTTTGTCAATAACCATGCGTGCAACATGCACCCCTGATTTGACGTGAAACTTATACTTTGTGCCCCAGAATTCGTCTTGAAGACTGATAACACGACCATGTCTTTGTAAAAGTGACAGGAGCTTAGAGTTGTCAAGTTCTACGGGAAGGTTAACTATTCTTACCGGCAGGATGTTGTCGATCGCAGGTTCAATGGTGACGAGTGTCCGCTCCCCGCTGTCAGAGTAGAGATGGGACGTTCCACCGGTGTCCTGCAGGATGTGGTCATACAGCTGTTGCGAGACCAATTTCAGGAAAACACAATGTTGTCGACCATATAGTTGTATCGCTTCCAGCTGATCCTCGCGGACGTGCAGCGACGTAGCAATCCAATCGTGGATTTCCATAGCAGTCGGGCGTTCGTCAAAAGTAATACGTAAAGTATTAACTCGCATTATCGCTGAAAACTTATATAAATGACTATTACAGAAGCATACACGAAACCACGCGCTCGGGCGTACCCGTTCGACACTGGAGACCTCGCGTTCCGCCGGGCGGTGTGCACACGGCGAGCGTTGGCTCGATACTGCCACTCGGCTACTACGATTGTGATGTGTAGACGTAGTTATTTAAATATGAGTTTGATAGAGAAACTCATGAACATTATAAATAGTATTATTAAGATTAATATGGAACAATTTCAATATTTCTGGCTGTAACTAGAGGTACGTTTATTAGCTGATATTTTTAAGTGTTCAGTATGAATATCCATAGACTCGTTGTTATACATGGATAAACAGTTTGATCTGTCAATGTTAACAACTAAATTGTGTTCAACTAAACAGGTGTTTTATGTTGAAATAGTACCTACTTGTTTGGAACAAAATGTACTAAACAGACTCCTATTCAACAAGCAACAAGGCTACTCAGCTATGATGTCGGCGAATGTCTGGACTAAACGTTTCGGAGACCTATTTGAATCACTCTTATTGAAATATTACATCGCAATAGTTCTGGAATGTTTCTGGAATCTGTACTGTGAAATATAAGACATAATGTTCTGTTGGAAGTTTGAGCGGAACATTACTGAGACCTATCTGAAACATGAGATTTGTTGGAACGTTTCAGAAATATTTGTGAAATACTCAAATGAAATATTATCTAAACGAGACATTGTAAGGTGTTGGAAATTTTTCTGAAACACACTGAAACATTGTGTGTTGTATGGTAGTGATTATAAACATTTACCAGTGCACAATATAAGAATTGTTTCAAAAAAACATTCCTAGCAAACAGTGCCTTGAAAATCGAGCAATATAACAGCTACCAATATCCACAAAATGTATGTAATTTTTTACAATTGTAATTTATAATACTTGAAATTAACCAGCGACCATTGCTGCGAACATCTCAACTTGATGTTTCGGAGACCTATTTTAAATGTGCTTATTGAAATGTTACTTTACAATATTTATTGAATGTTTCTCCAATGTGTGTTGCTAAACATATAATCGCTTGTTGGCTAAAGGATTCTGTCGTGACATTTGCTATGGAACCATCCCTATGTATACCTGAAATGAATTCGGAAAGTCATGGAAAACCGAAATCAGGATTGAAGAAGCCGAGTGTCGAACTGTTTTATCCCTGAATGCGAGATTAACATGTTAGCGTTACGCTACCTCACTGCATGAGGACATTAGAGATGTACACAAACAAATTTAGTACAATGAAAGCAGCTGGTTGAGGAGTGTGACATGTATATTGTAAAAGAACCATCTTAACATTAATCTAGAACGATTCCAGGGAAACCATGGAAAACACTAATCAAAATAGTTGTATTCAGAGATCGAACACAACTCCTCCCAAATGCGAGCCCAAAGTGTTACTGTTATGCCACTTTACTCCATGAGGACGTTAGAGACGACCCCACCTAACCTGTTACAATGACAAGAGCTTGGAGAGGTGTATGACATGGCCATTGTAATGAAATATCTTAGCATTTGCCTTGAATTATTACGGGAAACCATGGAAAAACCGAAATTACGGAAAGCCAGAGACTGAGAATGAACCTGGGACCTCCCAAATGGGAGTCCTATATGTTACCATCAAACCACCCTCGGTGAGGTCATTTGAGACGTAGACAAACAACTTGATTCAATGACAGAAATGAGTGTGGAGTCTGCCATGATCTTTGTAGTGGAACCAATAGTTCACCTGGAGGGATTTTGGGAAAACATAAAAAACCGATACTAGGATAGATGAAACCGAGTGTCAACCGAGTCCAATGTGTTGCCGCCATGCTTCCTTACTCGGTAAGGACACTAGAGATGGCCACACCTAACTTCGTACAATGACAAGTCTCGGAGAAGTGTATTGTGTATGCCATTGCCATTGTTAAAACATTATCTTAACATTCACCTGGAACGATTTCGGGAAAAAATGGGAAACTGAAATCAGGCCTACTGGAGCCAGAGATCGGACATGGTTCTACCAAATGCAAGTCCAACACATTACTGTCACCCGGCCATCCTCAGTGAGGTCATTTCAGATGAAGCCAAACAACTTTGATCAATGACAGTGATGGGTGAGAAGAATGCCGCGACCTTTGTTAAGTAGTCATTGCATCGTTAATATAGAGTGATTATGGAAAACCGTGGAAAACCGAAATCAGGAAACACGAAGCCAGGTGTCAAACCTGAATACCACCGAATCCGAGGCCAACTTGTTACCATTGTGCCAGCTAAGTCCGTAAGGATATTTGAGACGGTCCCACTTAACTTGGTACAACGACGAGTCTAGGAGAAGAAAATGACGCTGCAATTGTTAAAGAACCAACTAAATATACACCTGGAACGATTTCAGGAATACATGGAAAACAAATATTTAGGATTTACATAGCCAGAGAGTGCACCTATGTTTTCCCAAATGCGAGTCCAACATGTTACCATTACACCACCTCGCTCAGTAAGGTTATTTGAGAAGTAGACAAACTACTTGGTTCAATGACAGTTATAAGTGAGGAGTCTGCCATGACATTTGATAAGGAATCATTCCAGCATTTACTTCGAGTGATTTCGGGAAACCATGGAAAACCGAAATCAGGATCGACAAAACTGGGTGCAAATATGGGTACACACAAATGCGAGTCCATCGTGTTACCGTTATGCACACTTAATCCAGAAGGATATTAGAGACAGCCACAAACAAACTTGGTACAATGAGAGGAGATGGTAGAGGAGTATGACGGCCATTGCTAAAGAACCATCTTAACATTCGCCAGGAACGATTTCGGGAAACCATGGAAAACCAAATTTCGGATAAGCGAAGGTAGGTGTAAAATCGAATGTGTGTCCGACATGTTACCTTTTAGTTCACTTCACTTCATTTGGACAGTAGAGAAGGCCATACACAACATGATACAATGTACGGAGCTAGTTGAGGAGATTGACATGGCCACTGTAAAAGTGTTATTTTAACATTCGCCTGGAACGATAAACAGAAACAATGGGAGACCGAAGAAAGGTCGACTGGAGCCAAATATCGAACCCGGGTCCTACCAAATGCAAGTCCAACATATATATACCATTACACCACCTCACTCGGTGAGGTCATTAGAGACGGTGAAAAACTATGAGTGTGGCGTCTGCCGCGACCTTTGTTTAGGAACCATCCCAACATTCACCTGGAGAGATTCCGAGAAACCATGAAAATCGAAATCAGGAATGATGTAGCCCAGTGTCCAAACTGGGTACTCCCGAATGTAAGTCCATGTTAGAGTCATGCCACCTTACTCTGCTAGGACACTAGAGACAGCCACACCCAACTTACAATGACAAATCTAGAAGAAGAGTAGGCCATTGCCATTGTTAAAAGAACCATCCTTAAGTTCGCTAATTCTGGAAACCATAGAATACCCAAATCAGGATTGCTGTATCTAGAGATTGAACCCAGGTCCTCCAAATGCGAGCCCAACGTGATACTGTTACACCACCTCACACCAAAAGGACATTAGAGACGCGGCCACAAACAAACTTGGTACAATGAAAGCAGCTGGTTGATGAGTGTGACATAGCTACTGTTAATGAACCATCTTAATATTCGCCATGAACGATTTCGGGAAACCAGAGAAAATTGAAATCAGGATGGCCGGATAAAGAAATCGAACCCACGTCGTCTCTAATGCGAGCCCAAAGTATTTACCATTATGCCACCTTACTCCATTAGGTCATTAAAAATGGAGACACTCAGCTTGGTACAATGACAGAGCTGAGCAGTGTAATACCCCGGCCAGAATGTTTGCGTGGTTTCAAAGGACTTAAAAAACCCATTTAAGTGTGTGTACAAGAAAAAATATACTTAATTCGACCTCCAGATGGTGTATATGAAATAATCATGGTGAAACAAAATGTAGCATTGATAAACTTACAGGCCACACATGATACACATTATTATAGGACGCCAGTCTGTGAATAGTGCACAGACACAAAGACAAAATAAATATATACACAATATACCAGGAAAGAAACATTAGATTTACTCAGACAAACTGCAATTATGGTATCGCTGACCTTTCACTAATAACACAGAAAATAAATATAAGTTGGTAGGTTTCTACGAAAAAGTAAGGACCAAATAATTATATGTGTGAAGAAAAAGAAATGTGATAACATTATACATTTTTATAGCCAAAATGAAAAATCTGTGCATTCCTTATAGCTACGAATGTCTGGAATAATGAAAAACGTTTAAGAGTTCAAAATTATCATATTTATATAGCCAGTAGCTTTCGGTCTTTAAGCAAGAGAATAATCAATGTATGGCATTGACTTAATTTATACTAATCCATATTCAATACAAGAGAAAGGAAACTGCATTCTGTGTTATGTTAAAATAAAATTACTAGTGTTTTGAGCCAAATAGCCAGACACTTAATGAAATAAACATAACATTACCACAATCGTCGATAAGTTTCATACTTCATTCATTCACGAAACAAATTTACCAAATTGTCTATCCTGAAACATCTTTCTTGCACATTCTCCAGCATGATAAACCCATTTAAACATAGTTAACAGGTCAAACTTCATGAACTAAAAAAAACAGCAATTCAAACATACAGTATCTTCATAATGCATAATTTGAATATGTCTGCCCAGAGAAGTTTTATTTTAATATTTTTAAATGTCACAAAATCAATCACGAGAAAATAATACCGTATATCTGAAACATATACAAAGGGAATGTGAATTGCAATTTAATATTTTCTATGCATAGATGAATTTTGACAGTTATTAAATTATATTAGGTATAAACATTTAAAGTATATTGTATTAAACAGAATACTAAAGAAAAAATTAAAAGATAGAAACAAGTAATTTATGTACAAGAATAATATAACCATACACAACATAAACCGTGACAGATAAATTTCCCTAAAAGTATAAAAAAATAAACAAGTTAATGTCAACAAACCGAAAACTGTTTACATACCTAATTAAAGAAATTAATTTTTGTGTACTGCAAAGTTTCTTTACAGTATTCACTTGTACTGATTTCGGTAAACAATGGAAAACCGAATTCAGAATGGTAAAAGCCTGAGATCGAACATGGGTCCTCCCAAATGCAAATCGTACTTGATACCGTTACACCACCTCGCTCGGTGAGGTCATTTCAGACAAAGACAAACAACTTGGTGCGATGACAGGAATGGGTGAGGATTCTGCTGTGACCTTGCTAAGGAACCATCCAAACTGATATCTGTAGTGATTTAGGAAAACCGTGGAAAACCGAATTCAGGATGGCCAGATCTATAGGTGGAACACAGGCCCTCCCAAATGCGACCCCAACATGTTACCGTTACCAACCTTCCTCGGTGTGGTCATTTGAGACGGAGAACAACAACATAGTTCAATGACAAATATGGGTGAGGAGTCTGCCATTATTTGTGTTGAGGATCCATCTCAACAATCACCTACAGTGATTTCGGGAAACCATGGAAGACCGAAATCAGGATGGCCAGATCTAGAGGTCGAATACGGGCCCTCCCAAATGCGAACCCAACATGTTACCATTACCAACCTTGCTCGGTGTGGTCATTTGAGATGGAGAATAACAACATAGTTCATTGACAGGCATGGGGGAGGAGTCTGCCATTATTTATGTTGTGGATCCATCTCAACAATTACCTACAGTGATTTCGGGAAACTATGGAAAACCGAAATGGGAATATATTATGCCGGCTGTCAAAATTTTGTACCCCCGAATGCGAGTCCAACGTGTTATCGTTATGCCACTTATGTCACACCATAAGAACACTAAAGATGTCCACAGCCAAATTGCTACATTGACAAGTATAGGAGAAGAGTATGACACAACTAGGGTTAAAGAGCCGTGGTAAAATTCGCCTGAAATGGTTTCGGGAAACCATGGAAAACCCAAATCAGGAAAACTGTATCTAGAGATTGAATCCAGGTCCTCTCAAATGCGAGACAGTAATACAATTACGCCAACTTATTCTATTAGGACATTAGAGAGGGCCACATTCAACTTGGTACAATTACATGAACTTGGGGAGGAGGAGTATGACATGGCCAACGTTAATGAACAATATAAACATTTGCTTAACGATTTAGGAAACCATGGGAAACTGAAAACAGGCTAGCCAGCGCCACCGATCGAACTCTAGTTCTCCCAAATGCGAAACCAACATTTTATCATTACACCACCTTATGCCATCAGGACATTAAAAACGTCCTTACATAACTTAGTACAATGACAGAGGTAGAAGTGGAATATGCCATGGCCATTGTTAAAGTACCATCTCACCACTTCCCAGGAAAGATTTTAGAAAACCATGGAAAACAGATACCAGGATGTCCAGTACCTCAGATCGAACCAGGGGCCTCCCAAGTACGGGTCCACCGTGTTAACATTACTCCTCCTTGCTCGCTAAGTTCATTTTAGACAGATAGAAACACCTTGGTTCAATTACAGAGGTAAGTGAGGAGTCTGCCAAGTCATTTGGTAGGGAACAGTTACTGCATTCACCTGGAGTGTTTTCGGGAAACCATGGAAAACTGAAATCAGAACAGACGAAGAAGATTTCTTTTTAAATTTTACTACCCACGAATGCGAGTTCAACATTTTATTGTTACGCCACCTCGCTCCTAAAGGATTCTAGTGATGGTAACACCCAACTTGGTACAATGTAAAGTCGAGGAGAAAATTATGCCTGTCATTGTTAAGGTAACAATTATAATATTTGCTTGGAACGATTTCGGGAAACCATGGAAAACCGATTTAGAATAGACGAAGCCTGGTGTTAATCCTGGGTAGCCCCGAATGTGAGTCAAATGTGTTAAGGTAATGCTACTTTATTCTGCATGGACACTAGAGAAAGCCACACACAAATTGGTACAATAACAAGTCTAGGAAAATATTATGTCACTGCAAGTGTTAAAAAATATCTCAACACTTGCACGGAGTGATTCCGGGAAACCATGGGAAACCGAACTCAGGATGGCAAGATCCAGAGATCGAACCCGGACAATCTTAAATACAAGGCTAACATGCTACTGTTAAGACACCTCGCTTGGTTATGTCATTTGAATCGGAGACAAACAAGTGTGTCAATGACAGGAATAAGTGAGGAGTCTGCCATGACCTTAGTTAATGAACCATCCCAGAATTCATATAGAATGATTCAGTTAAAATTATAGAAAACCGGAATCAAGATAGACGAAGCTTGGTGTTAAACCTTGGTATCCACACAAGAGAGACCAATGTGTTACCATTACACTACCTCATTTCACAAGGACACTAGAGACTGCTACAACTAAATTGGTACAATAAATAGTGTAGGAGTAGAGTATACCCCAGCCATTGTTCCAGAAACATCTTAACATTCGACTGGAACAATTTCGGGAAACCATGGGAAACCGAATTCAGTATAGATGAAGCCTGGTGTAAGTCCTGGGCATACCGAATGCGAGACTAAGGTGTTAACATTACACCACTTCACTAAATGAGGACATTATAAAGATGGCCACAAAAAAACCTGGAACAATGAAAGAAGATGTTTGAGAAGTGTGTAATGGTCATTGTAAATGAGCTAACTTAACATTCGTCTGGAACGATTAAGGGAAAATATGGAAAATCTAAATCAGGTCAACTGGAGCCAGAGATCGCATCCCGGTCTTCACAAAAGCAGATCCATATGTTACAGTTATGCCACCTCGCTCGGTGAGGTCATTTGAGACGGAGACACATAGCTTGGTTCAACGACAGGGATGGGTAAGTAGCCTGTCATGACCTTTGTTAAGGAACTATCCTATCGTTTACCTAGAGCGATTTCTGAATATCATGGAAAACCAAATTCAGGATAGACGATGCCAGGTGTCTTACAATGATACCCCCGAATGCGAGTCCAACATGTTACCGTTACACCACCTCACTCCATGAGGACATTAGAAGCTGCCATATCTGACATGGTACGATGAAATGAGCTAGTTGAAGAATATGATGTGGCTACTGTAAAAGAACTTAGTTATGTTTACATTAGCCAGGAAAGATTTCGGGAAACAATGGGAAACTGAAATCAAGTCGACCGGAGCCAGAGATCGAACTTGGATCCTACCAAATGCATGTCCTACATGTTACCATCACGCAACCTCATTCGGTGAGGTCATTTAAGATGAAGACAATCAACTTTGTTTATATCATAGTGATAGGTAAGGGGTCTGTCGTGACCTTTGTTAAGGAACCATCCCATCGTTTACTTGGATAGATTCCGGGAAACCATGGAAAACCGAAATCAGGATACATAAAATCAGGTGTCAAACCTGGGTACCCCTGAAAGCGATTCCAATGTATTACTGTTATACCACCTCACTCCACGTGGACATTCGAGATGTCCTCAAAAAACTTGGTACAATGAAAGCAGTTGGTTGAGGAGTGTGACATAGCCATTGTTAATTAGCCACCTTAACATTTACCTTGAACGATTTCGGGAAACCATGTGAAACCGAAATCAGAATGTCCGGATCCGGAGATCGAACCCAAGTCCTTCTAAACTCTAGTTCAACATTTTACAGTTACACCACCTTATTCAATGAGGACATTAGAGATGGCCACACACACCTTGGTACTATGACAGGAGCAGGGAGATGAGTATGACTCTTCCATTGTTAAGAGGGTGTGGGACATGTTGTTCCAAGCCTTAAAATAGACGTTCGCGGCGGAGGATATCCTGTGTAAACCATTGCGCATATTGAAATCTGAGAATAATGTTGCATGCTGTGTTTCTGAGGGCGGGCTGGATGGGGCCTGTGTCGAAACACCTTGAGGGCTGGCCCATGACTCAAAGCCCGGGTTTCTCATGGTGGGAATCCCGCCGAAACTACGTCATAGATATCTGTCCCAACTGCATTTTTGCCCTGCGAAGCAGCCTACGTGACTCTAATCACATCCGAAACATGATGAAATGTCTATTTTTAGACCCATGTAACTCGGGAAACCCCTGAAGTTTGGCAAGAGTATAAAAGCGTAGAATCGGCATTTTTGGGGGAGTTCGCTATTGGTCGTGCTAGAGGAAGGTGCTATGGTTGTGGAGATAGACTGGTGAAGACATCTTGGTGACATCAGAGTCTACTGTGAGGCGGCAGGCGGCTACCTTCGGAGCAGTGTTGGACGAACCAAGAGGACTGCTGCGGCGGGCTGACGGGCGAAGAAGGAGGTACGCGATGGGAGTCGAACCAAAGACCTCAAGAGTGAAGACAGCGGTGCACTCGGGGTGCTGTGCAGCACATGGTGAGCCATCATCACTTCGGACTGATAAGGTTGTACATCGTCCCTATTTGAAAGCCTGTTGATTGGATATATGACTGAATTTTATTGTGATTTGTAATTTTCAATGAATTTATGGTAGAAATTTTTGGGCTTTAACTATCCAAGCTACTTAACGTGTCTGTGACACAGGAGTAATTGTGTGCATAACTAATTGTGTTGTGAGAGTTATAGTTGATTACTGTTTTGTGTATTTCGTAGCTTTGTGAGCTATTAAATCCAGTACTTAATTTAACTATTTTATTTCTAATTATAAGACCTCTATCCCAAAGAACTCATGGGAATTGCCCACATGAAAAGTTTGTGCTCAAACTTGTAACACTGGTTTCAGAAGTGGAATAGAGGCATAAATTAAATTCAATAATTAATTCTGTAAATTTAAATCATTGTGCACAATTCCTATTGAATTAAATTGAACCACTCTATAAATTTTAAGTTTAATTTTCAATTGTAAATGTGAATGATTACAAAAAGAATGTCAGCTGAAATAGAAGCACTAAAAGCCCTCATTGAGGGAATGAGTGACCAAATAAGTGGCCAAATAAATTCAGTAAATGCAAATGTTCACAGCCTAAATGAAAATGTTGATAAGAAAATAGATAGTGTAAATGAAAATGTTGATAAGAAAATTGATAGTGTAAACGAAAATGTAGATAAGAAAATTGATATTGTAAATGAAAATGTAAATAAGCAGGTATATAGTGTCAAAGAATTGGTGTACCGGGAAATAGAGGCTGTGAACGAGAAGGTAGGCAGTGTAAAGGAAGAGATAGACAATGTGAACCAGAAGGTAGACCATGTGAAAAATAGCATGCAGCAACAAATGGATGATCTGAGAAAGGAGTATCAAGAACTTCTCCGTGGTAAAGAAGGTGGCCATCTTGTTACCGGAGAAGACAAGGTCATTGCTGAATCAAAACCTGAAGGCGTCGAAGAGAAGACCACGAAGTTTGAACCAGGCTATAGTGTGGTTCACAACCAGGCAGAAAATGGGCTGCAACATGTTGGTGTTAGTGCACCTGCATCGAACATTTTTAAAGGGATTTCTGTCAAGCCTGCTCCTTACGATGGCCAGACTCCATGGCGAGAGTACCAAAACCAGCTAGAGATTGTGGTGACCATAAATGGTTGGTCTGACCAGCAACGTGCACACTATCTTGCAGCTGTGCTGAGGGGACCTGCCCTCAGTATACTCCAGTCGCTTCCAGAACAACGTCTGGAATACTAGACATTAGTTACTGCTTCGGTGACAAGTACTTGATACATGCTCACCATGTCCAACTAAGGAGCCGCAACCAGAGATTAGGGGAGCCACTGCAAGAATTGTGGCAGGACATTGTGCGACTCGCCTATTTGTCGCTCGAGGGGTGTCCAGAACAGGCACGAGATATCATAGAAGTCGCCTTCTTCGTCGACGCCATTGCCGATGTAGATGTACGCCAAGCAGTGTGTCTGGCCGCTCCAAGGACTATGCAGGATGCCCTGGCCAGAGCACTGGAGGTTGACTCTGCAAGAGGACCATCAACTCGGCATGCTGTGCGGGCGGTCGCAGTGGCAGGTGACGATAGAGATAGCTGCTTCGAGAACACCTTGAAGAGAATGGAAACCATGATACACAGAATCACATCGAATACACCCCGCCCTCGACAACAGGGACGACCAAGCTGTTGGGAATGTGGAGAGCCCGGACACCTGAGAGCCCAGTGTCCACAATGGCTACAAAAAAAAAACAGAAACCAAGAGCAGGATGAAGCTGCCCGATCTGGTCAGCCGTCGGGAAACATGTAAGCACCGATCTTAAGGGGCAAAGGTCGGTGACTAAGAGAGATAAGACCCCAGAATTTCTTCAAGTACGCTCAGTGAAACAAGATTTTAATGCACTCCTAGTGGAAGGCAGTCTGGATAATGTTTCTTGCCATATGGTTGTAGACACTAGAGCAACCATTACTGTTGTCAGACCGGACATCTTGGGGCCTTCTCCCCAGTAGTTTAAAGGCCATAATCACAGACAAAGCTTTCTGACGACAGTGACAGGCGAGACCACACCAGTAAAGTGGAAGAGAAAGGTACAGTTGAAGTTGGGTGACCTCTGCATTGAGCACGAAGTGTACATAGCCGACATAGAAGATGAATGTTTATTGGGCCTGGATGTTGTGCGCAAGTTAGAGTGTTGTATAGATACTCGGTCGGGAGTACTAAGGACTGGTAACCGAGAACTGGTAATGATTCCACGAAGCGAACTATCCGTGCCAACCAGCTACCAAGTGGTATGTTGTGAAACAACTGTTTTGCCAGCATCCAGTGAGATTGTCATCCCCACACGGTGTCGAGGTAATTTTGTGCGGAGTATAGCTCTGCTAGAACATATGAGAAGAGGAAGCAGCTTACCTGATGAGGTGGTGTTAGCAAGAACATTGGTTTCGCCGAGTTCTGGAAATTTACCTGTTCGAATGGTCAACTTGTCGAACAGGGCAATCCAGCTTGAGGAGGGGGCCATAATAGGTATGTGCAAACAAGTCTCCCAAATGACTACAACCGACAAAGAAGCCATCAAATCAGGCGACCTTAATGGGACTATGCCAGAACCACTCAAAAGACTACTGACTAGAACTGGAGAAAACCTGGACTGGAGACAAGAAAAGGCTGTGGCAGAACTTTTGAAGAAAAACAAGAAAACTTTTTCATGTGGGCCACTTGACCTTGGCAGAACATCTGCTGCACAACATCACATTGATACAGGAGAAGCTAGGCCAATCAAACAACCCCCAAGACGACTTCCTCTGGCTACACAAGAGACTGTGGATGGCATCTTGAAAGAAATGAAGGACTTGGATGTGATCGAGCCGTCGGTCAGCCCTTGGTCATCACCTGTTGTGTTAGTTAAGAAGAAAGATGGGTCCACAAGATTTTGTGTGGATTATCGCCGGCTGAATGATGTGACCAAAAAGGACTGCTACCCCCTCCCCCGGATTGATGACATACTGTACAGCTTGACAGGGTCACAATGGTTCTCTACACTTGACATGAAAAGTGGCTACTGGCAATGTGAGGTGGCACAAGAGTACAGGGAGAATACAGCCTTCTCTGTGCAAGGGAAAGAAACTTGGCAGTTTAAAGTCATGCCGTTTGGGCTATGCAATGCCCCTGCTACCTTCGAACGACTAATGGAAAAGATCCTACCTCTAGATATTTGCCAAGTTTACTTAGATGATATCGTGGTCACAGGTAAAATATTTGAAGAACACCTTACCAGATTAGATTCAGTGTTCCAGAAAGTGGCTGCTGCAAATCTGAAGCTGGTTCCCAAGAAGTGCCACCTGTTCCAAAAGAAAGTTAGTTTCCTAGGGCATGTGGTATCCGCTGATGGAATCCAGACTGACCCAGAAAAAACCAGGGCAATAAAAGACTGGCCACAACCAACAGACAGGACACAGGTTAGAAGCTTTCTTGGACTCTGTGCTTATTACCGGCGGTTTGTACATGGATTTGCTACGATTGCCAAGCCACTACATGAGCTCACTGAAGCCAAAAGAAAATTTCTGTGGACCACTGAATGTGATACCTCTTTCAGTAAACTAAATGAAGTGTTAATGTCCCCTCCAGTTTTGGGCTTCCCCGATAATGAAGGCGAGTTTATATTGGACACAGATGAGAGTGATAGAGGCATCGGTGCTGTGCTATCACAGGTTCAAGATGGAGTAGAGAAGCCTCTAGAATATTTCAGCAAAGTGCTGCAGAAACCAGAGAGAAACTATTGTGTCACTCGCAGGGAGCTATTGGCAATGGTGAAGTTCATATCACATTTCCACCACTACTTATATGGAAGATAATTTAATTTGCGAACAGATCATGCCGCTCTGCGCTGGCTACTGAACTTTGAGAATCCTGAAGGACAAATAGCCCGATGGATATAACACCTTCAAGAATACAACTTTAATATACAACGTGCTGGTCGTTCCCATAACAATGCAGATGCATTATCCCGCAGACCTTGTGACGCTAATTGTCGCCATTGTGAACGGCAAGAAGAGAAGAGCAGAGGAGTGCGGTATGTTAGAACCACAAGGCTTCAGTCATCAAGAGCCGACAGGAAGTTCTCCTGGACTGACGACAAGATAAGAGAAGAACAACAAAGTGACCCAGAGTTGTGTCCAATACTGGATTGGAAAGAGCAGGACCACCGAGCAGAATGGCAGGAGATATCTGAAAAGAGTGCTTCAACCAAGGCATATTGGGCACAGTGGAATTCACTTGTTCTGAAGAATGGTGTCCTCTACCGGAACTGGGAGAGTGCGGATGGCAGACATGAACACCTAAAGTTGGTCCTCCCAGAACACAAGGTCCCAGAGGTACTGAAGGAGCTCCATCATTCAGTGTCAGGCGGTCATTTTGGCATTAATAAGACTCTCAACAAGGTTCGAGAGAGGTTTTACTAGCTTCATTGTCGTGAAGATGTCGACAGATGGTGCCGAATGTGTGACGACTGTGCCGCAAAGAAAGGTCCGAGGGTCAGAGGCCGAGGTCGTCTCCAGAAGTACAATGTTGGTGCCCCATTCGAGAGAATGGCGGTTGACATCTTGGGTCCCTTGCCAATAACCGAGAGAAACAGTCGGTATTTGTTGGTGGTGCAGGTCTACTTCACCAAATGGCCAGAGGTTCTTCCCATACCGAATCAAGAAGCCAGCACGGTGGCTGATGCATTGGTCGAACATGTGTTCTCAAGGTTTGGGGTGCCATTAGAGCTTCACTCGGACCAAGGGCGGAATTTTGAAGTGGCTCTTTTCCAAGAAGTGATGAAGATAATGGGTATAAAGAAGACCCGAACCACTCCGCTACATCCACAGTCTGATGGAATGATTGAACGCCTGAATTGCACCCTTGAGCAGTACCTATCTATCTTTGTATCTGATAATCAAAAGGATTGGGACTCCAAAGTACCACTGTTTCTGCTAGCATACCGTTCTGCTGTTCATGAAGCAACTAAGGTGACACCATCAAGGATGCTGTTTGGAAGAGAGCTCCGTCTCCCGAGCGACCTGATGTTCGGACGACCGGCGGAGGAAGATCAGATTGCATTCCGATTGTATGCCAGCGAGTTACGTCGCAAGTTGGTTCACACTCACAACTTTGCCCGGCGACACCTTAGGATCAACACCGACAGGATGAACACTCGCTACGATAGGAATGCACCAGATGAAACATTTCAAGAAGGTAAACTAGTGTGGTTGTGCAACCCTCAGAGAGAGAAGGGGTATTGTTCCAAGTTCCAGAAGAATTGGGAAGGCCCTTATGAAATAGTGAAGAAGATCAATGATGTTGTATTTCGGATTTTTCGTCAAGGCTCTCGGGCGAGAGGACCTAAAGTTGTACACATTGACAGATTAGCCCTCTACGATGGACCTGAGGCTGTTGTGTCTGCTCGGGACGAACAGACTTAAGGAGGAGGCAATGTAGCATGCTGTGTTTCTGAGGGTGGGCTGGATGGGGCCTGTGTCGAAACACCTTGAGGGCTGGCCCATGACTCAAAGCCCGGGTTTCTCATGGTGAGAATCCCGCCGAAACTACGTCATAGATACCTGTCCCAACTGCGTTTTTGCCCTGCGAAACGGCCTACTTGACTCAAATCACGTCCGAAACGTGATGAAATGTCTATGTTTAGACCCATATAACTCGGGAAACCCCTGGAGTTTGGCCAGAGTATAAAAGCGTAGAATCGGCATTTTTGGGGGAGTTCACTATTGGTCGTGCTAGAGGAAGGTGCTATGGTTGTGGAGATAGACTAGTGAAGACATCTTGGTGATGTCAGAGTCTACTGTGAGGCGGCAGGTGGCTACCCTCGGAGCAGTGTTGGACGAACCAAGAGGACTGCTGCGGCGGGCTGACGGGCGAAGAAGGAGGTACGCGACGGGAGTCGAACCGAAGACCTCAAGAGTGAAGACAGCGGTGCACTCGGGGTGCTGCGCAGCACATGGTGAGCCATTACCACTTCGGACTGATTAGGTTGTACATTGTCTCTATTTGAAAGCCTGTTGATTGGATATATGACTGAATTTTATTGTGATTTGTAACTTTCAATTAATTGATGGTAGAATTTTTTTTTGTGCTTTAATTGTCCAAGCTACTTAACGTGTCTGTGACACAGGAGTAATTGTGTGCATAACTAATTGTGTTGTGAGAGTTATAGTTGATTACTGTTTTGTATATTTCGTAGCTTTGTGAGCTATTAAATCCAGTACTTAATTTAACTATTTTATTTCTAATTATAAGACCTCTATCCCAAAGAACTCATAGGAATTGCCCACATGAAAAGTTTGTGCTCAAACTTGTAACAATAATTAATCTATTGGGTATGTTTGGATCTTAGATTGCCATTGTTCGAAATTTCGATATGTGTTAAAAATTTTTAATTATGCAACCTTCAAAATGACAAAGTTTCGTAGACGAGTACTAACACATTTTCACCGGAAACGAAAAACAAAACAAAAATGTCAATTCACAACACATTTGTGTAGACGAGTTTGGAAACTACGGGAAGCATGCATAGGCAACCACAGGTGCAAAATCTCTTCCGCTGCAAGTTTCGAAATAGGCCGGTCAAGAAGAATTTTGCGTAGGTTAGAGACGATGTAGTTCAGGCGTCAGCCACAGATAGCGCGCTCTCCATGCGCGGGTATTCATTACAGTATCACATAGCTGGTGTCGCGCGTGTTGGAGCCAAGGCACTGATAAAGACTGGGTATACTCTTTTGAAATTTTTTGTCGGTTCGCACAGCCAGCCAGCGAATACATCATTCAAACTAATCTCAGTAACTTATAACCACTGATTAGAATTACGTAAAAGATTTTTACAGTGAATTATAGACTATCCTGCCAATGACATTACCTGTTTATTTTCCTTACGTAAATAATTTAATTGGAAAAATTCCTGTTTTTTATTAAATTGTTATTTATAAGTACGTTTAATTTAACGAACAATGGTAGCACGCTCTCTTTGCGTTTGTATAACTCGAGAAAAACTTGAATAGAAAGAGCAGTCTGTTTTGCGTGAACCGCCATGTTGATGTCCCTGTGACGTCACGATACTGTACATTTTAAAATTCATGTACACACAAACTACACAGCAACATGCAGTCAAGTTGTGGAATTATTTTAAATAAAGTAGTTTAGGCGGTAAAATCGATTATGGCTTGAACTCAGAAGAGTATAAATGTGGATAGTAGATGCTTTGAGCAGCAACAAAATGGAATTTATTCCGAATAAAATGTTAACTATAACGTAGTCTGATTAATCAAATCGGACTGCATGGTTTAAGCTTCAAGAGACCTAATAGTCTGCTACTAACGCAAAAATAAAGTTTATGTATGTAACGATTATTTTTATGTATTGTGTACAATGTGACACATTTGCATAAAATAAATACGTTCTTTTAAGTTAAAAGTTGCAGTCAATTGCTTGCAGTTACGACGGAATCTCTGCAGCTGTAGTGTTTTTGGCTGTTACAATGGCTGTGGCAATAGGCGACTTCAAGGCACCTGTGATTGGCCGATAATTCAAGGGGTGGGCGGGGTCTTGCAATTCTCTCCCCGAGACAGCTTTCAATGTCGTTCACGAGATACGTAAAAATTATCGAGAGAAAAATTTACTCATAACAAAAAAATGTATCTGCTATATAATTTTCCCGACTCGCGCAATTAGGCCGTTCGATAACCAGTCCATGCCAAGTTTGGTTACACGCATTTCAGCTATTAGCTCGATAGGTTCACTTTTAATACGCTTCCGACCTTCATTCCGCTGACTTTTTAAACCTAAACTTATGATTCAATACCATATCTGAAACATTTAAATGAATTCGTAGTAATTTATCGCCCTGGAATTTAAATGAAATTGACAAATTTAGACACACAATTAAAACGTCGCGATATGTGAGTGCTACGAAGACCTTGCTGGCTGGTTGTCTTCACACCTTTAAAACTAACACCAGTGAAATCATCGTTGTTGACTACTAAATCTACAATCACGCATCCCTTAACAACGGGCGAATTTCCTGAGCTCCAGTACACTGTAGTCGACATTTTGTGTAGCCGATAGGAAGGAATAATTAAACGATGGGTTAACGTACTGCGTAAATTTCAGTTGAAAATAATTTGTTGTAAGAAAATGAGGTTTGTGGCAGGCATGGAAACGAAGTTTCAAAAGTATGCGTTGGCGGTGCTCTACCTCACAAAACCTCTCCCTTACCAAGGTTAGATTAGAGGCATGTCGCACCACGGGGACTATGGACAAGGAAGCCAAGGCTCTACTAACTTGTTCCTCCGACAAACCAAAATTTAATTCAAAGTATTTAATCGTTTTTTTCCCTTGGAAGATACAGACCTTTCAATTCAGGGGGAACAAGTTAATGGCTCTACCCGGACGAAAAAAATTAACTGAAAAATATGCAGACTATTGTACACGTTTTGTGCTGATTTGTGTGTCCAGTCCCGAGTTTTGTGCGCCATTGATATCCGGTAAGCAGTCTACAAATACACCGTCAATGCACACCTTTCCCCGCATAATGCCGATCTAAACAGAAATTTGCACACGCAATCAAATAGTTTTGTGCTGATTTGTGCGCCCAGTTCCGAGTTTTGTTCGTAAGTTATTTCATTGCGAACATTGACGTGTTATGGTGTGGTCAGTAAATAGAATTTACAATTGCATGAAAATATTTTTAAAACCGTTGAAGAATGTATTGGTTATTTTTGACGTTTTAATTTCGCAGTCTTCGCTATATGGTGTATGGCTTATGTGAACTTACATATTTGTAGTTTATCATATACACATTAGGGATTTGATTACGTCTACAACTACACCCAATTGAAAGCGAAGAGTTAGTGATTTACGTGCTAAATAATATTTTGTGTGACAGATTACGCTTTCGTACAATTTTCTGCATTGAAGGTTATGGTAAGTGGTCTTTACGTCTTGTGAACAGCGAGGTCATCAGAGACGGTGACACACGACTTGGTACAATGACAGCAGCTGGGAGAAGAGTCGGCCATGGCCTTGCATTGCCTAGAGCGATATCGGGATAGTAATGAAAACCGAAATGAAGATGAGCAGAGCCTTGGATCTAATGTGTTACTGTTAGGCCACCTTACTTTATTGATACATTACAATGAGGAGAACACATATTTACTGCTACAAGTTGCGGGCTAGGTACGTTTGGGGATGAAGGTCTTTAATAAAATAAAGAAAATAAATCTAACCTAGTTTATTTAAAACTGTATATACAAAAAATCTATGTCGATAAAGATTTACCACAATAAATGTCAAACAGAACAAATAACTACTATTTACATAAAGGATAAAAAAAATACATCTACCCAAGTTATCTGTATATGGAAAACTTACTAGTCACTCACAATGGTGGACCCAAAGAAATAATACCGAAGAATTTTTCTGGCCTAGAAACACCTTCTTCCTCCTACTTGCTGCGGTCCCACTCGCTGGACGCCCTTGAACAGTTGTCGCAATCCAATACTTATCACTATCACTTCGATCACACTAGGCACCTGCCAGCAAAAACTCTCTCTCTCCTGCTGCAGCTCCCCCTTATATACCCCACCCTCCTTCTTCTCGAATTACCTCGGCGGGTCTCTGTTCTCCTACCTCCTGGAAAGATGTCGCTCCAAAGTCAAGCACCACCTCGAGAGATAAAGAGGGAACAGGATCATTCCAGATCACGATATTTTCCCTCGGTTACCCGAACTGGGCGCAGGTGGTGTTCATGGTACGCGCTCCCGTGGACACCAGGAACGTTGTACTATCAACTTGTGGACGGGATTAGTACACGATCAATTAATTGGGCCTTACATTTTCCCACCAAGGCTTAACGGTGCGAACTACTTAATTTTTCCGCAAGAGGTGCTACCAGAACTTTTGGAAGAAGTGCCGTTAAATATGCATCGTGAAATGTGGTTTCAGCACGATGGTTGTCCTGCACATTTTACATTGGCAGTGCGTGCTCATCTTACAGAAGAATTTGGTGACAGGAGGATCGGCAGGGGTGGACCGGTGAGGTGGCCCCTACGTTCCCCTGACTTAACGCCCCTTGATTTTTTCTTGTGGAGATTTATCAAAGACATTGTTTACGCGACCCTTGTTGAAAGCGAGGAAGATTTAGTAGCGCGAATCGTGGAAGCAGTACACCAAATTAGAGACATGGCCGGTGTGTTCGAACATGTTCGCCAATCAATGTTACGTCGATGTGAACATTGCCGGGATGTCGGTGGAAGAAACTTTCAACATTTATTGTAAACTTTTGTCTTTTTGTATTACAAACTCCATTCCGGGTAAAACGTTTTCTTTTTTGTTTTTGTCCTATTTTGATTTTTCTGCGTACTTTATGTTAATTCACACGTCAAAAATCGGCAAGAAAGCACAGGTGTTGACGGCTCACAGCGCTGGCTCAAATGTAAACAAAGGCACGCCTTGAAGTAGGCAATCCATGACGCGTAACTTCGGACCCGTGTAACAACTTAACGGTAAGTCGGAGACCCATGGTTCCTATCTTCAAAATACTTGTTTTAGTACCCATAAGCCACCCCGACATTTAAGACGTGTAATTTTTCACACCCTGTATATTGTGTATAGGTACGCAAGGCTCACTTACCATAGTTTAACGTTGCAATCTCTAATATTTTAATTACAATTAGAAAAGTAGCCTAAATTGTGATAGTATATGATTAATATGCATAACGTGATAATTTCAATTTTCTATTTAGGTGCTGAGACACAAATATTTATTTTGAAAGAATTATTACTTGCCGAGCTTATCTTTGTTTTGTTCCTTGTATATGTGCCCTTTTATTTAAAACAGAATAGGAAATTTGACGACTAAGAGGGAGAAGAGTGAAAATGTGATTTAATGTTGCTCTTGATAATTTAGTAACCCTATAACTAGAGATGATGGTATATTGCGAAAATGTTTTGTGCCAACATACCGTTCAAAACGCTATAGTTAATTGCAGCACACATAGTTGGGTGATGTTCCCCCTGATAAAATGTAGCTGTCTGCAGACCAATAACAGGCATCAAATGTTACAATAACGGGAGTCTTATTGGCTCAGTCAAATAGGGCAACAACTCCACGTACAAGCTAAAGCCAGTTATCTTCTGATGAACTGAAAAAGAATTAAAATATTGATTGGTTTTGCTATATATGCCTACCAGAAGCTGCATTCTGGATCCACGATTCTACTATTACAGCTAGTCGCAGAGAAACAACGCACACACAAACTTGCCACATACCTGCAGGAATTCTTATCTGCCTGGCAGGGGCGTACGCAGGGGGGGGGGGATGGGGGGATATATCCCCCTCCCCCGAAATCCGAAACCATTCCCTTAAAAAAAAAAAAAACAGATAAACTAACACATGTACGTGTATTATATTATCCCCGTACTTTTACGCAATAAATAAGCGAACCTTTTAAGCTTTTAAAAGGAAACTTAATCAATTCCTTAAGAAAAGATTACAAATATGAAGGTAAAAAATACTTTGACTTCACAGATAAACAAACCGCATTATTAAAACCTGACCAGTAGATCCGGCAGGTGATGGAGCGCTGGTCGATAATTTTAGCTGTTGTCACCAGTAAATCGAAGGCTGCCTAAGTCGATTCATACTCAAATAATTTGTTTCAAAGTGTGTCTGTTTACATGTGCACCTTTTCTATGGGTTAAATGTTGACTTTATTGTTTTTCAACCTAATCAGACTGTTTAAAATGCTGCAATGTTATACGATAAGTAAAATGTACTACTGCTAGTATTTTGCAATAAACTATATACCACATTTTAGTTACGCTTAGGTGTACTAGTATTTAGTACAAGCAGTGTTAAAGACACTCATTCTCTTGATATGCAGTGCCAGTGACCAGTGACTATGAAGAGGTTAGAAACATATTTTACAACTAGCAGTCCCCCGCGGCTTTGCTCGCGAGTATTATTCATAACTGATAATATTTACTTTAATTGAAAAACCTCTTTGTACACAAGATTGGTACTTCAGTCTTCAAGTGTTAGAATGTCCAAGCGGCTAGTTGAACTAATTCTGCAGCAGGATAAGTAGCTATAGCTGTCCACGCGAAAAGCAGTCTTAAGTTTGTCCCTGCCACTAACAGCGACTTCGCCTGGGCCTTATTTATAGCCCTGCCAATTTGAGGTTGGGGGGTTATTACAGACACCTAAGGTAAGAGGTTAATCGAATGAAAAACATCTGTTTACCCTGTGCACAACCATTAGTGACGGTGCCCTTAATAATATATTTTCAAAATATTCACTTTAACTTTATTGACATTACAAAGTTTCAGAGAGTTAAGGTTTCGCGGAAACGTATTTGGTGCCCCAAACCTGAGATAAGTGAGTTGATATATCGTCGGTTTACTGCCAAAAGTGACAATGTCAAAATGAGATAAAATTATAAAAATGCTAGGAATATGTATATGTTGTTCACGAACAATTTCCCAAGTTTAAAGTCTATTCGTCGTTTCGTACTGTTGTGTCACAGTATAGTAACAAACCACATTTTTGTTAATATCTACAATTTATTACTGTTTTTAAACGAAATAGCATTTATGACTTAATCACTTTTGGCAGTATACCGACGATATGTCAGCTGATATTGTAGAGGAACCTAAGTGGAAAGCGAACTGCAACTTTACCCCTTTTAAAGACTACATGTAAATTGCACTAATTCGATCTGCCTTGTAGTTTTTGTGTGTCAGAATTGAACGTTTGCACGCAGCTTTTAACGGAATTCGAGCCCAGAACCTCCCGGAATTTAGACCTGAGTGACAAACAACTGCGTCACGTAACGTCGAAATAATTCATGAAAATAAAATTTATTGAAAAAATA
>PNEQ01099772.1:0-30401 GCA_003012365.1 Medauroidea extradentata | reverse complement strand
TTTTTGTAACGGGTTTTAAATGCTACAGGCCATAGACAGTAACGCGTAGTTTTGATATGATTTTTTTCATTTCTTTATGTTAACTGGTTTCCAAGTTTTGTATGAAGTAAAAATACGCAAATTTTGACTTTGAAGTGCCATTACGGGAAAACTAGATGAGCTAATTTTTTTCCGTTAGAGGTATATGTACTCTCAAGTATTGTGTACAAAACTAACACTATTTTCATACAAATATAAAATTATGTTTTTTCCCCACTTGAACAACCTTAAGTGTGCAATTAGGAAAACATAATTTTATAGTTGTATAAAATAGTGTTGGTTTTGTATACAATACTTCGGAGTTCCTTTTACTCTTGCAAAGAACATACTCAGCCAGTTTTCCCATTGTGGCATTTCAAAATCTAAATTTGCATGTTTTTACTCCACACACCCTCCGAAAACCAATAAACGTAATGAAACGAATATTCATTGTAAAACTGCACGCCACAGTTTACAGCTTGGTGTTCCAACTCATTACACAATTTTTTTTTTGTATTTAAAAAGAATTGAAGTTTGGAATTTTTTGCTACCTGATACCTCTGTCGTGAGCAAGGATAGGGATTTGCATGTAAAATGTTATTCTGTGGAGCTGAGTCACTTTTAAAGATACATATTTTGGACAAAAATCGTTTTATACATTCAGACGAGGAAAATATTGTTTCTTGATTGAAATTTATGGAGGAAAAATAATGGGTATATGCTAAATTGCTCGTAGTTTACAGTTTGTTTAAAAAATAACTTAAAACAACATGTAGTAATGTAGGCCACGTCGAGGTAACCAAAAAAGTTAGCTGTGGTATATATGTAGGTCCAACAAATTACGGCTCCACACCTAATTTAATGTAACTGTAAAATCCTTATCTTTTTTCCATCTTAAATTACTTAATTAATTATTCCGAATTTTACGCTCACACAGATTTAGTTATCCGCGTCAATGACGTTCAGAAGTACCGGTAGATAATTTTTGTTATGCTAAATAAACAGTCATGTAGTTGTAAGCTTACCTCCAGCATAAATTTAACACCTTCTAATATGACCAATCGGACTAATTGTCTTTTTTTTGTTTAACACGGATGTTTTAAAACCATGCTCCCCTGTTTCCATTGTTTTTGCGATAGTTAATTGTTCAACCCTAAACGAACACAAAGATATCATTTTCTGTCTGGTAGATTTGTTTAAAGTTATTTTTGATACCGTAAAAAGGGTAAGCGTACCGTACTTCGTGATGCTAAGGCTTAGAACTTCAGTACCATATATCTGAAAACTATAAGATCACAATATGTTTGATACATTGTTCGCTAATTGCTGAGACTACACTGGTCTGCTCTCTCTTGGTAACCAAGTAGACTCTGTGTATAGATTCTTGCCAGTTTCGTGAAGCCCGCAAAGTTGTTTATCAAGATGTTAAGGCCGCTGCCTACCTCCGAGCCCTGGAGGAGAAAGAATAGGGTTTTACATGTTAAATTATTTTCAATGGCACTCGTTCACCTTTTGTGATATTGCTTCCGGACAAAAACCATTTTCTGCGTCGAGAAAAGTAGAATATTGCTACACAAATAAAATTGCAGAAAATAAATTATGGATAGCCATTTTCGCGTGTTTTTTGTGTGTAAAAATGATTTTTTGCCCACAATTTTCAGGGTATTGAAAAAAACTGCCTAAGCGGTCCATAGCAATATACGCGGCACCGAGACGAACAATAAAGTCAGCGGTGGCATACATGTAACTTTAACCGTTACTGAGCCAGGTGGAAAATCATTTAACCTGTAAAACCCTATGCTTGCTCCCGCTGTGGCTTCAAGGTAGGCAGCACCCTTAAGGCATGCCACGTTATATGGTCGGTTTACAATACTATGGTTTTAGCTAATCATGTAACGAACGAAATTTCGGTTGATAGTCGAAATCGTATAAGTTCTTGTCTTGATTATAATCAGCTATCACAGCAAATACCATTTTAAGCAAAAATGCCAAACAGATTTGTTATAACTGCTCTTGTATAAGTTTGAAAAAAATATTATCGCTAAAAGAGTAGAAACATGGTAGGATAACCAGAAGAAAGTACTTCTGGCCACTGGGAGGAAACAAACAAAACCGGCGACTTTCAAACTAGGGGTTCTTCTGTGTTTCCGCCGAAATTCTTTTACTTTCATGTATGTATAATTTTTCTTTTTTCTTTGTTCAGTTCTCATTTACTTCTCTACAAATAGAAAGAGTCTTTATGTTTTGCTGGAATGTTTGTGTATTTTAATAATACTATCATTGTACAGGGTTCTGTAATATGTACTAACTGTCTTTGCTAAATAAAACAAACTTATAAAAAAAATTAACAAAATCGGTACTTGGGACCCGTGATCATCCTGCTAATAAAGTTAGTAGTTGGTGTAGGAGAGCTTCAGAAAGTGTTCACTTCTCATTTATGTATGTAAATGTTGTGATGATTGCTGAGTACGAAGTGTTGGTTGTTGCAGCCGAACTGGGCGACTACGACCCTAGACGACATTCGCCCGGGTACGTCTCGGAGTTCCGCTTCCTCTCCAACCAGACCGTCGAGCTGGAGTCCCGGATAGCTGAGCTGCACAAAGGACTCGTGTGAGTAGAGCGACACTACTTTACAAGCCTAAGCTACGTCTGTTATTACATACGTCAGTTTTTAAGTTGCCAAGAAAATACTTAAAGTTTTTAGATTTGAAACCGACTCACAAAAATATTTTAGTACTATAATATCAGTATTTATTAATACACCATGTACGTATAAAATCCTTTTTTTTTTTTGTAAGACTGTTTCACAGCAGAACAATATTTTAAATCAAACAAAAAAATTGGCGCACGGTCTGTTGTTGCATAACACCTTCTATTTAGATTAAAATTATTTCTAAGAAATGAAATAATATTGCTTATAATGTTAATTTGCATAGTAAGCATCTAAAATAATTGTAAAATGTAGGTCTGAACAAGTAACAAGCAGAGGCTAGTAGTAGCATGCTTGGCTCAACTTTATGCCACAACCACAAGTGTAGGACTATCTATAGTTCAGTGTTGCATAAATTAAAATAAATCGCCAAGTTTAACACAATTACAACAGCAGCGTCTTGCTAGATTGTCTTGCGGTGTTGAGTTGTGTATTTAAGTATCTTGTAAAGCATTATTTGGTTGATACTGCTGTGATTCTTATGCTGGCGAAACCCCGAACAGTGTGTGCCGAATCCACATTATCTAAATCTTCCAATATGTGATACACATTCACATATTTCCTCTCGCCCAACATTATCTGACGGGATAAATATTTTTACAGCATTCGAGATGCAGATTCTTGTCAACAAGTTTTACAAAAAAATTCATTGCTTTAGAAATATGAATAGAAGAACTTCTTTTAGTTCTTTAGTGGTTGCTTTGCTATGGATTTGAAAAGGATCACTCGCAATTGACTAAACCTGTGTAAAATCGTACAGAAGTTTTTTGTATGTCTGGGTGCACATCTGTTTCTTTACTCCTTGAGTAAGTGAATTTCTCTTATCAAAACAGTGAGTTTGTTTCACTGATGCAATTGGTAGTTTGTTACGGATTCCCGATGGAGAAGCTGGCGATTGAGTACATGCAGCTACATTACGGTGTCTCGGTCACTTTCTTCGGCGGCGAGCATAAAAGAACTCGCGACTAAGTAATTACAATATTTATCATCATGACTGTGGCGTCGGGGATAATCTTAAGCACAAAAAAACTGTTTTCAAGAGGTTTGATTAATTCTCGCAGAAAGTATAGTTCAATTACTTGCGAATTAACAAGTTACTATCAGCGACGATGATAATTATCATAAAGTGAAGATTAAAAATTTTCTGGCTAATTTGTCAGAAAATTCATTAGTATTATTACTATGTTCAATAAATCTCGTCGGCGAAATCATAAATACTGCAAGTGTTACAGAACGTGGCAAGTCACAAGACATAACAACTTAATTTTTGTGATCCGCTGTTAGACAATAATTTATTTGGGGCTGAGCGTAAATGAACCAGCTGAGTTCTTTCTAATTTGGGTTTTATTGCTTCAACCTCAACAGTGAGATTATTGATTAGTATACCACTGTTTTTTAAGTGCCATAAAATTAATTGGTTGTACGAAATGTGTTAAAGGAGTTAATTTAAAAACAGCACCAATATGCTGTCAGTATATGTATATTTTTATTTGTTTATCACTGGTTCTCTAGTCAGTGAATATACATATAGTATGCAGATTCAAACACTGCCCGCATCTTCTATTCTTTATTTAGTGGTTGTTGTTCATATTGCTGTATTTTTCGCAGAAATACTACAAAATATGTATGTGCAGTTATTGCAATCACAAATGTAAAGTCCAGTATATAGGTCTAGCATACATTTATAAATATTTAATTCGCACTTTTTCAGAAAGAAGGATGATATGAAATACATATTTAAAGTAGCCTACATATTCTTAGCGATTAACGGTGTATCTAGAAGCTGGCCGTAAACGCATCAATAAATTGGGAAGATGGGATTCGTCCAGCTGGTTATAGTAGTATGTGTTCACTCTGATGAAAAAAAAATTATATGGGGTACACATTCTCCTTGGCTGGTACGCGCATCCAAACCTTTTCTATCACTGCTTTCATTAGGCTGGAAATATCCGGTCAGATTCGTTTCGAATCCGCGTATTCATCACTCCAAAACTGAGAACCAAACTACTGCCCGATATAACCATGTGACGTAAATGAGAATTAATATTTTGCACCTCACAGAATGTTTCGATGTGGCTACACAATCCGTTATGCGAAACTCAGAAATGATAATTGGAATACATTCATTAGAAAATAAGTAACATTTCCACGGTAGATGCTGTCAGCAGCACTTGGCTACCAAAACGGGGTGCATTCAAGATGACGTGATTATTAGATGGAATTTGCATGTTGGAGGGTGTCGCGCTTACGGAAGGTTCCATAAACTTTTCTCTCCCCTCTGATGTATGCGTGCTGCTTGTCGCTCCGTTAATAGTCAAAGAGCTGTATTAGCATAAATCTAGCCGTGCAAAAATGCACATAAATTATTTCCTCTATAAGACTCGCTTGTTGACGCGCCCTTAGCGTTTCCAACATTAGCATTTGTTCCGTAATGTTAGCGTCTGGTAGCATGTTCGAGTTACGCGGTTGATTTGGCACAGTGGGGAAAGTGCCGGTGCCAGAGACTCTATAAACACTGCGTGGGTCTGCTTGAGATGTCGAGGTAAATGCTTCCGATGCGGCTAGTGCACTCGTGTACATTATTCTCAACACGTAAAACAACACGTCGTTCATGCTATGATCCTTACTGATCTATTGGCGTTCCCTGTCCTAAGCACGAGCATACTATTCTGGCTTGCTTGCCGTTGTCCGTGTTTACAAGTACACTCGGGTGTTGACAGTATTACCAGAACTCTAGCAACATCTGCCAGGTTTTTAAATTCGTTATTCAATATTATAGGACACGTTAGAAGATCGATTTTCTGTTGGTGTACCGCAGTTCTACGGAGAACGCAGAATTTTTATTGCCTCCTCTGCTACGTACTGCCCATCTGGCAACACAGTGCTGCCAGCAAGAAATTTAATTTTGTCATGTCATCGCAATGCACAATACAAATTAACAATTTCCATTAAGTGATAATTACTTATTTTGGACTGAACTATGTGAGACGCAATCCATAGCACATAGTACGTGGTATCTCCAACGGTGTTATCTTCAGTCTAGTATGGAGATAGACAGTCTGCCGATTTTGTCTGGTCTGATCGTATTTAGGCAGCTTTGTGATTCTTGCACGCACGCAACTACCGAGCCGTATGTCTCGTGAAGGTTAATTGTACAACAGAATAGGAAACTCGATGTTACCACGTCACGAGTCGAATTCCAACTCCCGAGAAAGCCATTTGAAAGGCTCTTATGCGACTTTGTGATATTTAGCGTTTGTGACAATTTGGCGGGATTAGGACGCAGGCAGAATTCGATGGCTACATTTTTCTTTCAGATACTTTTCGTTGGTGCTTCCTAGCAAGTTGAAGAATTTTTAGAATTGTAGAATTCGCTTTAGTTGCAGTTATCTTAGTTTATAATAACGAAACAAATTCTAAAATGCCAAATCATGAATCGTGAATCCTCGGTACAGACCTCGGCAAAGTTCGTAGCCCTCTTGCCGACACTAGTGCAACTAACGGCAGAATTTTTCCCTTGCCAAACTCGTTCATAATAAATTAATTTATCTTCCTAACCTGTAGTGTTTCTGGATATAAATACTACTAAAACCAATAAAATGGAATAGTTTAAAATAGTCTTTGCCAACTATGTAAATATTTTCACAGGTTTTTGTTACGGTGTGAATGTAGTACTTTCATTATTATTTTATTTATTTAATAAAAATAAAATAAATATTGTGTAAGTAGGATACTCCGAGGGCCCTACGATGGAGAAGCGCTGGAATGAGCGAGGCGGGGAAAACGGGAGATTCCCGAGAAAACTCGCCGACCAGCGACTTCGTCCGGCACGATTCCCACATGCGATAATCTGGGGATCGAACCCGGATCGTTTAGGTGTGAGGCGAGTGGTCTGACTACTCGGCCGCTACGGCCACATTAAATTAATTATTCAATGCATCGTGTATTTTTTTTTTTTCCAAATTCTGTTCTTTGTATGCACTGCATGTTACAAAATATTCAGAACACCTTTCTGTTGTTGACAGTAAATAGTATAAAAATGACTGCGATAAAATATATGTATGTGGTATCGTAAGCTTTCCTGTTCCAAAGATTATGTATGTATATATTTAAACGGCGTAAAATTTAATCAATGACATGCATACTCTTGTGACATGACAAAAACTGTCGTCTTATTAAACGCAGTTTCTATTTGCTGGAGATATTTTTAATGATAATTTGTTACTAGCTTTTGAATACTGGGATGAAATTAGTTGTATGAATGCTCTTGCGTCAGTAGTTGATAGCGACCGAACAGTTAATTTGGAAGTTCGTCGTCATAATTTTTTAAAGTGCCATAAGTTTGTGTAGCTAACTGCCCATTACTGTGTATTTGATTTGCTATTGGTACCGCATCTTGGGGAATGAATCTAAATCAAATAGTATAATTAAGTATTTTAGGTATTCGAAATGTTTTCGTTAATTTATGAGATAATCGTAACCCGAGCATAGGTAAGACCTAAGCAGACGTTTGTTATTGAGTACTTTCATTGTGTTTTATGTTAATAGTGAAAATGTTCAGAATTGTTACAGAGGTTCTAATATTTTGGCGTCCCATAGGTTTATCCGAAACGCTCTAACTATATATCTTAAGAATTTGGTACAAATTTTTAATGTGTTAGGAATACACTTAATAAAAATTGACATCCAAAAACTTGTACATTTAGCATATGTGTATTCCACGTTGTTTCATGTTCCACGGTGGCCGAGTGGCCAGACCATTTGCACTCCCACTAAGGTTGTTCGGGATCGATTCCCGGTGAAGTCGGGCTCGAGATTTTCGCGTGTGGGAATTGTGCCGACGATGTCACTAGTCGGCTGGCTGTCTCGGGGATCTCCCGTTTCCCTCGCCCTTCTCATTCCGGCGTCTCTCCATTGTAGGGCAACATTTAATGTGATCCTCCGGGGGCACGCAGTTTTGAATCTACAGTTCGGTGTATGATACCCTCGAGCTCGGTACCCTCCTAGTGCAATATCGATTTATATTATGTTTTTTATTAAATTAAAGGGGAGTTAAAATATCATGAAATTTTGTATTGCAGTGTCATGTTTTAATATCCTGAGTGAGTGAGAGATATTAGTCAGTACTCAACATCGAGGTCTTTATAGCGCATCATCCGGCACGATTCTCACATGTGAAAATCCTGGAATCGAACCCAGATCACCTTGGAGGAAGGCGAATGGTCTGGCCATTCGGCCAACCGCAGCTCCTAATGTCCTAGGGAATGTTATGTGTCCAGGAAATGTGAATTAACCACCCACTGAATTTTGTGACTTATTTTATTGTATTTGAAAGTGTCTTCACGACTCGTTTTTCAATGGCTTGAGTCACTGGCTTGTGTAATCCTGTTAAATGGCCTCGCTCACCATAGAAAACTGGTCTATTCGGAAAGAGGTCTCATTTCTCAGACCGGTATCACAGGCTCGCAAATTCTGATACTGCTCAGATAAGTAATTCACACCCAACCAAGTCGACGCCTTAAAGGCAGTACTTTATGCGATAAGTTAAGTAGTGGCCGCCGAGAGAATGGCTGACAAGCAGTATTTATAGTGCCAATTTAAAGCTAGGAGAGACAAACCGATATACTTGTGTAGGAAGAAAATAATGTTTATGAATATTATCATACGTGATTTTAGCCCCTCAGTTACAGTCACTGACGAAAATTTACAATACTGAAGTTAATAATAGTGTATTTTACAAACCACTCTCTTGTCTTACAGGTTGTATGCGCGGTCATTATGTAATAATTTCCAAACGCCATACTCACAACTTTCCGCTAATGGAAAATCGTGTTATTCACTAAACGACACCATAAACTTGTCGGTGCTTATTGTATTCGGAAGCAAAATAATAATAATAATAATAATAATAATAATAATAATAATAATAATAACAACAACAACAACAACAACCTGCTTGTGAACTGAACCGTTATGTTAAAACACACACAGTTGCACGTGCCAGTACGCTGACGTACGTATAAACGAGTCGAAATATAAATAATAAAAGAACTGCAAGCCAACGCCGGACCTGTCTACCTCCCTTGTCTCATTGGCTTCAAAAATAAGGTCGCTGTTTCAAACCAATTTGGCCGGCAGCCAGCGAGGCTAACAGGAACTGCGCAGGGAAAATAAACGTGACGTAATTCTGTACACTGTAATGATGCCTGCCTTAAGAGGAGTCTTAAACCCGGTGTCGAATTTCCACCTTTGACGCGTGGGAACAGCGTAGCAATAAGAGCCAGTGTCCCACGCTTTACTAGAGCACGTCGCCTCTATTCGCAGCGTGCCAAAATGGCGTGCAGGGTTTTCTTTCCAGTCTTTTTCCTACGGGACTTTAAGCTGTGACCACAACATTTTATTTTGAGTAGTATTAAGTAAAGACCAACGCATGCCTCTCGCTTTGCACTTTACGAATTCAGGTAATATTTTCGGAGTTACAGCAGTCGAAAAAAAAAACGGTTTTTAGCCATTTTGAGAGGCCCGAAAATCATATTTCTAACAACCGTGCTGAATTTGTGAAAACATAGAAGCATAGCTTCAAGTGTGTGTTCTTTTCGTAGATAAACGTAAAATTAATAAGTTAAGCTGTTTCGCGTAAAAAATAATACGCGTGACACGCTGCAACGCCGTCGACGCGCCAGTCAAGGACTCATCTTAAGTATATCTCCTAGCTATGGCATTGTATGAGCGCGATGCAACTGGACATTGATGTATAGTGTCCGCAGTACTGTGCGTTTCCAGTGGCGACCACGAAACTGTAATTATAATTAAATTAGTTTTATGATTACTGCTGTCTTCGTTATTATCGCTTTGTCTCGTTTTACCGACAGTTGTGGTATGATTTTTATTGCAGTTCATTCTGGGCGGTTTCATGGCATTATTTAAGATCTTGAAGCAATACGTGAACACTCGACTAGTACAATTTTCTTTGAGGTTGTTTAGCTTGCGGTATATAAATCGTATTTTACAATCAATAAATAATATATAAAAATATGCAATTCGCGTAACGAAGTTTTTTTTTTCCAAGAAAAATTTAATTCTATTTCTACCAAGGAAAATTTTTCTAAAAATATCGCTTGTCTTAAAAAAACTGCTACTAATTTTACGATAAGAATTACTTCTAAACTATATTAGCCCCTTAACTTACAAATGTATTTCATTCCAATTGTCGCTGTATTGTTAATATTATCGTCTATGTACTCCTAATTATTGTGATGTTCGTTGTAAAGTCTACAAGAAGGCTATAATGGTCCAAACCATTTACTGAATGACGATGTACCAACACTGGCAAATATTCATTACCCTCGGAGAAGGTTGTCAGTACTGGTCAGTATCTGATATTGTACAGTACCGACCACATTGTTATTTTAACATATACACTAACAAGTACGGCGAAAATAATGTAATCTGTTTAATGATTTTTGTTATCGTTACGGTATACTGCAAACAAAAAATTAATTTCGATCAAACCTACTTTCCAGTGGTTCATACTTAAACAAAAATTATCTTTTGTCCCAACAAAATCTGTGTTGTGCTGAAGGACATTTTTTAGAGAGTGACGCATAATATCTTTCAGGATTTTCATGCACTTGCAAAAAGTGACCTTTTTTTTGTGTTTACAAAGGGGTTATTTCACATAAGTCGTTACATAGTTAACAATCTAAATTGTCTTCCTTACAGAGCACTTTCCGCTCGATTTGAGATTCGCCGAGGATAACATCTCTTAATTAACAATCCACATGGCGCCGGTCATGCATAACGAGTGTGCTTTTTTGTTAACTGGACTACATTCCCATGGACGTACGGCATTGTAAGCTAACACTGCTAAGTCGCAGGAAACTTGTAATATGTTATATGTCTCTTGTCAGCATACATACAACGAACTTACAATGTAGACGGTGTAGCTCTAAAGGCGACACAAAACCAACTGTACAAAAATGTGAAAAAAAAAAAAAAAAAAAAAAAAAAAAAAAAAAAAAAAAAAAAAAAAAAAAAAAAAAAAAAAAAAAAAAAAAAAAAAAAAAAAAAAAAAAAAAAAAAAAAAAAAAAAAAAAACACAAAACTGTACGAAGACAACATAAACGGAAAGAGATTGGAACGAAAAGGGCAGTCTTCCTTCGACAACAAACGCGATGTTGCTGGAACTGTTAAGTAAGAGGCTGAGGAACTCCAGAAGACGATTCCACTGAACACAAGCACTTGTTTTATTTCGTGTTCCGTAGTGATATCGTGCAAAGCATGTTTTAAAATAGAGGCATGTTTACAGGCCCGTAGGTCCTGCCATCAATTCTGCGGTTTCGCGAATTACATGCTCCCGCCCTTCGTTTCACTCGCTGCACGGTGTAATGAAATGATGAGCTGTCAGCCGGCTGCTTGCAACATTTAATTGCAAACTGTCATGGTGGTAATCTGATGCATGGCCAGTATCGACTAATCGTTGCTCGATTCGAGTATTTAACGAGCTTAACTCGTGTTAATTTACGAGCTAGTGCACAGATTACAGCCTGTATTTTTTAGTATTTATTTGCTTACATACTTATGAAGCGAATTTCTGTATCACGAAATAATATTTTTATTCATTAATAAGTTGTCCTATACGGTGGTTGAGTTAAAGTTTCAGCGAGTTTAAAATCAGCGTGTTATTTTTTTTTTCACGAATATATTAAAACGTGTTCCGAATCATACGAAAGGAAAATTAATGAAAATTAGGGTTGTTGGAAACTTTCAATGTATCACGCACAGTAAAAAACACTATGTCACCCTTGTCGCTCAATTATTTAGGTACCTCAACTGCGCATAACAGTTTCAAGTATGTGATGTCCTTGAAAATACAATGTACCTGATATATGAACGGTGTTGTATCACGCATGTTATTTTTACGGGAAACTATTGTTATCTTCGCCCCTATACGTTTATCTAAGACATGAAAATACGCATTTTAAGACTGTGCTTCTATAATTTTAAAAATGTAGCACGCTTATTGGTAACATGAATTCGGCGTAATGGCTAGAGCACTCGCCTCCACCAATGTGATCCTGATTAGATTCCCGGCGGGGTCGGTCCGCCCCCCCTCCATTTTCGCATGAGTGAATCGTGCCGGACGATGCTGCTGATCGGCGGGTTTCTCGGAGATCTCCCGTTTCTCCCGCCCATTCATTCCGACGCTGCTTCATACTCGCATCAATACTACTTTTAGAGTAACAACTCAATCCTGATTGAACTAGGATTGGACTGTAGAATTTAGATTCAAATTTTACTTTTAACACATCCCTACTGGACTGAAGTAAGAGTGGAGTGAGTAATCCAGTCCAGTTGGCGAGGTGGACTGGACTGTAGAATCCGGACTGAAACGTTTTTCTTTAAACACCCATCGGACTGGACTGAACTGAACGAAACCGAAGCGGTCGCCATATGGCATCGTTTCTCTGGTTATGTAAGAGTTTAGAATTGTTCTGGGCTAGCTAAATACAACTGTTTTTATGTTATAAAAATAATTGGAAGTACCAAATATATCAAAGTAAATATCTCGACGGATAAATTCAAACAAAATATCTCGTAAATATTTGCCTCTTGATTTTTTTTACATTCATTTGTTCTGTAGTTTACTGTATTGCAAAAAGATGTCTCTAGACACAGGTTCAGTCCATGTTTATATGTCAATCTGGATCGAAAATGTAAGGTTGTATTCACATAGTTACAAAAAATACTACAGACACTAATACCGGACAGCTCATGCTAATCAGAAAGAGAAATATGCGAAAAATAGCATATTGACATGAGCTGTAACTGTTGAATAAATTAATGTTACTACTTTTCTTTTAACACAGATGTTCTCTTTTTATATGTTTTGCGTGCTACTGTTCTTATTTTAGTCATTTATGTTCGGTTGTTGCAAGAAAAATGCGTTATTCGTCGAGAAAAGAAATTTTTCTGCACATTGTTACGTTGGCAGCATAAATCTTTAATTCATAAAATGTAAAATGTAGTATGCTGTTATGTGTTGGTTTGAGGTGGAAACACAAAAAGTTTTCTCTTAGAATTGCACAAAATGTCCAGTATTGGTTTATAGTGTATTTGGTTATAGGTTAGATGTGATTGAAATAATTTATATTAATAATAATAGTAAATTTCGTGCCCGAATGTCAGTGTCATGCTTTGTGTTTGAGGAAATTAGTTATTATGTTAGGGCTAGTAGGGTTTTTTATGTTAGCATTAAACATTGTTGGTTGTACTTAAATGTTCAATATTTTGAACTTATCTAAACACCGTCATCATCCATCGTAAATTAAAATTTGAGAATTTAAATGTTGTTCAATCACTACAACACAAACTACAACATCCAACAGGCACTTCTGCCATCAGGCATTTGGTAATCTGTCCTTCAACGCTCACCATCAACCACAAACCACAATTATAAAGTGTGCCAGAGGCATAATATTTGAATCACACTCGTATTTGTTATTTTCGTACTAATTGTATCGTTGCGTTACTTTTTTTGTATGCCACCCCCTGTCAGCGTGGTTTCAGTGTTGCCGGATAGTATAGATTGAGCTAAGAAATCATGACAAAAGACAAAGTGAAATAATGGAATTATTATGTAATAGTGATACACTAAATATTATATGCAAATTATTAAAATTAGTTTTGCAGTGGCAGGTGTTGGTATATCTGGTAACATGAAGTAGGTGTTACTAAGCAACACTAATAAATAAAAATAAAGTTGTATAAGTATGTATATACAGTCGTGCGTTTTTTTAGTAGGTACCTATTGTCTCGCAGTGTGACATGATTGATCGAATCTTTCACTAGACGTACTATAACGGTAGCTTGACGTGCCAAATACTTTTATTTTACAGTCTTGTCACGTTCTTATTTTTCCCAGTGACGTAATGTGATTTATAGATCCAGTATAATTTCACAAAGGCGTTTGGAGTATAAAAATGCGCGGTTTACGGTTGCCAATAACTGTGTCACTAAAGATTGGAGATATATTTATTTTATACGAATGACGTCATGATTCGATACAGGTACTCTAAGCAGAAAGCTGTATGGCTAACGTACAGTGTTTTCCGAAATTTATTGTATAGTATTGAAGTTGTAGAGGAAGTTTGGAGCAGTATTTTACTGCCACTAGAGTTCACTGGTTTGGAAAATCGGAACACAAGACTTTTTATCTTTGTCCTTGTTGTTTTCGGTTGTGTGATCTTTTCTTGGCTAGTTTGACAGTGCTATGCAAAATAATTCAACCCACATTTAAATTTATATCCAAAAATTAAATTTATATCCAAAAATTAATATTCACGTCTAGAGGAATCTAAACTTACAAAGCATGATAACATCATATTAATGAAAATATGTCACATATTTTAAATTTAACCTTATCACAAAATCACCTTGAGAGCATTCACCATACTTCAATGTTATTTGTTTGTAGATTTGAGGGTTGACACTTTTTTGCGTAACATTGCCCAGTTGTTACTCAATGTATTGCTGTTAAAGTGCGTATTTGTCATGAATGTTCCTCGCATACTCCGGATCTAGAAATAATTAGCGTAACTATTATTTTATGTGTAGTTTTATCGTAATTATTAATAGTTCTTGTTAAAATATTCGTCATGAATGTAGTATTTATAGCTGTCTCCGCTTCTTCTACAGGTAAACAAAGAGTAGGGACATGTTCGGCTAAGACTTGCTCCGTTGTTTTCCTGGCGTCGTCTGCTTTTACTGAAAACTTTTGTCCATTCGCGGCCCAGTAATTTCAGTTGAAAAAAATAGCCTCGCACAGGCACCAATATTATGATCACGTGATTTTGTCCTCGGTTACTGACATTAGGCTTAAGATAGCAAGGGAACTGTTTTCAGACGTTATTTTACTTATATTACTATAATTTTTTTTATAAAGTTTCTTCGATATTTTGAACACATCAGTGCATTCGGTTTCGCTTAGTTGCGTTTTGGTTTGTGTACGGTTTACTTTTTAATTTGTTTTGCGCCAATTGGCGATTTTCGTCTGCTAACCACCGCGTATACTTATCCTTCCAGAGAGCAAGGAGTTGGTAGACAAGCTATCACTATCAAGTGAACATTTGGTCACGGTTTTGTACATCTCTAAGCAGTGCTACCCTGTTTCTAAAGTTTTCGCGATAGCTATGTTTTAAGCGTAAACTAGAGCAGGTATTAAAAACCTGTGTGGCAATTTGGTAAAATATGGATTTCACCATGCTGACTAATTTTTTCAAGGCAGAAAATACTATGGTTTTAGATAATTATGTTATTAACTACATTTTTGATAGTTGACTTATTAGATGAAACCGTATGATTTATTGTCTTGAAAAAAATTAACTATCTCTGCAGAATTATTTTAAACACAACTGACAAACAGATTTGTGATACCTGCTTTCGTTTAAGCTTAAACAATATTTATCGCAAAACCAGAATGAACAGGGGTACTTTGCATTAAGCTGATATGTTGTGCCTCCAACTCCACCTACATTTGTTAGCTTTTGTAAACGCCTTATTTTTAAGCAATGACCAAAGGATCTTCGCTCGCTCGTCTTATGAACTGTCAAATTCTTCGTCAAGAATTTAGTTTTAAATGTCGCTATAGCTGTGAATACAGATCCACGCAAACACTGAATTTCTGAGAAATCAGCATCATTGCGCAGGAGGAAAATAATATAATCACATTATCTTACGGTGATCCTATCTTGGAGAAGCGTGTGCATGTAGCTGGCACACGTTAGAAATAATAAATTATAGTGTAATGGGCGACCTTGGGCCATACTTTCTACCGTTAGCGTAATTAAATGCATGCTGTATCGTTCATTGTATGCAGCAAATTCGTGATATTTATGAAAAGCAGCTGTTCATTTTGAGAAATAATGTGAATTAAGCCACCGGCGGTTAACTGTATTCTAGTTATTTAGCTGAACGCGACCTACGCTAACGCTAAACTGAGAAATATACTAGAGAGCTTCTGGTCTCGAGTTGGTTCAAGTGGCAATAAAGCCAGAGACAATCCAAATAAAGGGCACGTTTGATACAGAACACATACATAAAGTCTAGTAATTAACGACGGCGTGCACTACAGAGGCAAGTCAAGCTGTGCATTGCATTACATTTGCAAGTGAACACACAGTGTGAACGGATGGATGGAATGCTGTCTTTCTGACCATAGAACTTGGCTTCCAAGAAGCGAACTCGTGAATAACTGATTAAAATAATGGTTCGGCTAACAGCAATTTTATAACATAGTTTGATAAAATTGATTACCGTTTACGAACTCCGTTGAGCCAAAAAAAAAAAAAACACGCCATTATGTTATTAACATTTGGTTACTTTACGAATGACATGGAGTTGTACTGTAGACAAACTACCTCGTGTAGTTAAATACTCGTAAAATGAATTAGTATTAAGTTTCTAATTATTTTAATTAAGCATAAATGAATTTATTTTGTTATTTTGGCTAGTAATGCACAGTAATAGTAGATTTTGAATGCCGGTCAACATTTGGAAAACACTTTTCTTAATTGTGTTGATTTTTCTACGTTGATCGATGAACTCTTTGGAAAGTTACAATTGATTGCAGTTTTATTTGAATGATTCGATTTAAGAATAAATATTTTGATTTGTTTTATATTTAAACGTTTCTTCCTTAACGACTGCCGCGAAATTTCGTATTCGAGACCTCCAGAGATATCGGTCATGAAAGATAAAAGTTTTTGTCGATATTCGACGACAATCATAAGTTCAGTACGTAATCACTAGGAAGCGTAGTTCGCAGTGGCTACAAATGTAAAAAGTTCGTTTAGTAGCCATACGGAAGAAATGAACATTTATATTGAGATAGTACTTAATGGCTGAAATCATTCCGTGGTTGTTATAGTCATTCACGTGATTTTACTACATTTGTTTCCGTTGACTATAATTCCATAAAATTGTGTTTTCTAAAGTTTTGCAATACTTTTACATAGAAATAAAAATATTCTAGTCAAACACTTAACTGTATTGTCTTCCGTCGTGAACGTCAAACACTCTTATCAAAAGTTGACTATGGTGTAAATATTTCTGGCAGTGCCTCAACGATACATCTTTGATTCAACTTGGTGCGAAATCTTGGATTGATTTTGACGAACTTTAGCATTGTACATTTTTTTTGGATTTGGTCGTTTATAGGCCATGTTTAGGTATCAAATGTCAGTGATCAAATTTCGTACTTCCATCGTGAAATATACAGCATGGGCGAACACGGCTAGAATTTACATTCGTAGATTCTAAAATTGCAAGCAACTGTACGCTGTGAGCCAGTAAACTGCAGTAAGAAGCATATTTTAGGACTTTTTTCTGTATTTTATTGCATTATAATTAAATTGACATAACTTAAACGACACTTGTTTTGTCATTAAACATTATTAACAACTGATAGCGTATTGCGAAAAATAATGTGAAAGATAATGATATTCCACTTTTTTTTTTTTTTTGCGGTTTTGTGGAAAAATTTTTAATAAATACTTGCGTACTGGCAAGTGTTAACCAAAATGTACAAGCCCAGGAAACACATTATAGGATTGCCTTGGTTTTGAAACATATATGAGTACAGTTTTAAAATATGAACGTTAAGCTCCTGCAGTTATGCGTTGAGAGGAAGGTAAGCTATATATGCGAAAACTTTGTCCCATTTGCGTTGCAGCTAGGAGAGCTAAGTGGCTCGGGGCGCCTGGAAGCACCTGCTGCCCGCAATACAGTGCCGCTGTCAGTGTAGCGTGAGTAGCCAGGGGCACGCTCCGCAACTCAGAAAAGAGCAAATGCTAGAGACTACACTGACGAGAAGTTCATACGCCACATCACCTCTAGCACCAAGCGCTTAACTAGGCTGAAAGCTATCCGCCGAAATACTTTACTATTGGCCATTAAATGGTGAATATGCAGTTTTATTGGTGGAAAACCTGTACGAAAATTCAGTGCAATGGTATGAGTTTTGCGTATACCCGGCTAGTACATTTTGATGTACGGCGATTTTAAAAGGTATTTATGCTGGAGGGATTTAAATAAGTGTTCCTAACGTGCGTGGTGTGAGATGGTTACTTTCCACACTCGCCTGAAGGTTTTTTTTATAAACAGCGTAGTGGACACACGTGGAAGACTTGCGTAAACAAAAACCAACTGATTGCCCAACACAGTTACGTTGGAGGGCTTCGAAACAAGCCTTTCTAATGCACGTGGTGTGTGGCTGTTACATTCTGCCCTCGTCTGAAGTGTTTTTTTTTTTTTCGTAAATAGCACAATGGACGTAAGTGGAAGAATTTCGCAAAAAGAAACACCGAATTTCACAACACACTGCAGCACATTTAAAGTGCGTGGTAGGCTGCCGCCTTAAGACAATAACGTGCCTAATTACGTTGTGGAACTGAGGGTGGGGGGGGGGGGGGTACGGGACTGGGGAAGAATTCAGCGAGGCGCACGCCGACAAGACAATAGCGTGTAAATAAGGCTCGTCGCCCGTCCTTGTTGTTTTTTTAGTATGAACCTCCCAGCATCCCGTCCCGCTTACTACGAGTCTGGCTGTGTTTGCCTTCCCTAGCATACAACCCCCTTTTATCGTCCAATACTCTTAGCACTCATTTGCAAGCGCTACCCCTCTGTCGCTTGAGCTGTATAGAAACTAATTCCACCGTCCATACCGCTCCCACTGCGATTTTTTTCCACCCATGTCAAAATTAATTTTCCCTGAAAAATATACTTTATATATAATAAAATTATTTTATGTCTCTTCCGTGAATTTCTGACACTTGCAACAACGAAACCTCTATGGGCACGGCAGAATACTTTGTTAACATGAACCCAGTAAATCTCCGTGTGTTCGTGAAGTCAGTTTGTAGCGAGCTCTGTGTTCTCAGGGGGCCGCGGTGGCCGAATGGTTAGACCATTCGCCTCCCACCAAGGCGATCCGGGTTCGAATCTCAACGCTTATCTACGAATAGAAAACTAACTTCAGACTACTTGCGTATATGGTTTTAAAGGCACCATGCGCAATGGAAGCATTATTTTAAAGCCCTCAAACTGGGCTAAAATTGGCTTTTTCTGAAAGTTGTTTCTCAAGTTATATGTACCGGGTTAGTTCGAAATTGAGGTCAACAAGTCCATTGGACTTTTCTATACAGTGACGCGTATAATAAAATGATAGCGCCACAGCTTTAAATCGCACAGTAAAAACGTTACGGCGGGGACACTGCACGCAAATTTACGACTTTAAGGCGTAAAGGTGACATCACAATATATGTGCCAGCCGGCGTCACTCGTAACGCCTAATCAATTTTCGCTTCACACACACTAAGATACACCCTTCACCATGGCCGAGTCTTCTCCGAGTTCCCGGTATTGTGTATAGATATGTCTCTGTTAAGATATCCCTGCAGACCATACGTCAAGCCCGCTTTCCGTGAGTGGGACAAAGTTACCTCGCAGTGTGAGACAAAGTAACCCCCGGTATACGCCCGCTGCTCAGTTCAATAAAGCTTAGCACAGACACTCGAACTGTCACTAGGCGTTCACAAAATCTCGCGAGCTCGAATATCAGTCACGTGACCAGATATTGTGGAATACAAAGGTTTTGAAGTTTTAAGATAACCGAAGTGAAAAATCGATACCATTTATACATGTTAAATACACGTATAAATTCGACGTCCGCATCACGTTTTTACACGTTTTTGTATTTATATTACGTAGAATATTAATTTGGTGCTTGTTTCTTCGATATTTTGAATACAGTGAACTCAGTTTCACTTCGGTTTTGGTTGTATGTGTCAACTGTATACTTTTTTTTCTCTGGAAGTGGCAAATTTCGTTTCCTAACAGCAGCTTACTCTGTTCGAGCGCAGGGTAGCGAGGAGTTGATCGAGAAGCTGCTATCGTGAGTTCTTGAACGCGTGTAAACTTTATACGAGTTATTTATTGCACACCTGAAGCTGACATTTCGTCTTACCCACCCTACGCTCGTGAGTTTTAGTAAACGCCTGTTGTAGGTTCATCGTCAATGTGGCGAGGGCAAACCGTGGATGGTTTCGGCCGCGCCCATGTCAGGATTCTGATAGGTGCCGGTGTATTTCGAGTGTCTTCGAGACACAATCGGGTCCAGAAGGTGGCTGTAGGGGCCAGGCTTCTCCTGAGACTGCTCCAAAAAAATTAAACTGAATAAATGCCAAGTTACATATTTAAAATTTGGTACTTCATACTTTCCCTAAAGCTTTATAAAAGGCAATGCAACATGAATAACAAATTCATGACTACGCGATTTTGTGTTGCATCAATACCAAGCAGAATATTGAAAAAAGTAGCTTATATTTTATGTTTGCACATAGCTTTTCAATTTTATACCATAATTTATCCTAAAAAGTTACAATTTCTTAAAGCTTTTTTTTTTAGTTTGTTTTTATAGTTCGGTAACTCCTTCAATAGTACAATTTTTCACCTTAAAATAAATTTTTTTCCCGGGAAGACTCCTTGCAACTCCTCCCCCTCCACCGCCGGTTTTGGCTTGGGGTTTAGGTGTACCTAATTTTGAAGGCATGGCACCCTCCCTCCTAGGACTTGTATGCGCCCCTGATTCGAGCATACTGTGTATAAAGCCAATGTGATGTAACTTAACATCTTCCTCCTAGCAAGGTTTCGTCGTGGTGGTGCAGTGCAGGTGTTGACGACGACGCTGTGTTGTTCCAGGGGTCAATTACCGGCTATGGCTGAGCTCAACTACCTGGACAAGGTCAAGTGGCTGGAGATGTACGGCGTGGATCTGCATCCTGTCCTGGTAAGTTACACACATGTACTCTGCTGCAGCCTATATGTACACTATACAGGATGTTAATGAATGACGTTTAAAACTCTCCGCCATGTTGTAGGGGTTGCTAAGACGAGTAAAATAATATAGGACGCTTGGTGTCGCAAAAGCAGGGAAGTGCCTGAAAAACGGCACACAAGTTGTGGTATGTGAAGTTCAAAATCTGTGTTGATGGTGCAAATAATAATTTTTGAGAAGTCAACCAGTGCATAAAATGGGTGGATCTGACAGTTCATCGGGCCGCAGATATGTAAAAATAATAGTAGCCTCCCGCTGAAGCTCTATCGGTTAGATTCCGTTGGCGTCACATGCATGCTACCACTGCCAGACTAGTAATTCCTGTAGTACTGTGTTTGTAACTGATAATGATAATACACACACAAGCCAAGAGAGAAGGTAGAGTGAATAGGGAAATGTCACGAAATGCGCCAGTTATTGCCATTCAAACGTAATGTTCATACCACACATGCCACAACTTACGTGCCGTTTTTCAGGCAATTCCCAGCATTTGCGACACCAAGTGTCCTGTTTCATTTTAAACTTCTTAGCATCCCTTTCAGCATGACGGAGAGTTTTAAACGTCATTCATTAACCTTCTGTATATGTACGTTGAGTCACGAACATGTATTTTCAATCTATCTGTAAAGTGAATATGGTGCGAGTAATGCTACCCTGAAAATAGATTTGAAAATAATTTCATTTCTCTAAAAAAATCAACTACTTGGTGTTTCATTGATTTGACACTATTCAGAGAGTCATACATGAATTTAACTCAATTTTTAGGCTAGCATTACTCCTGCTATATTTCACTTAGTTGACAGATTAAAATATTTTTTCAACTTAGCTTATATAACCACACAAAATAAGCACACTCCACCCTGACTTAGGCTACTTTGTATACGTAATTTTAACATAACTATTATCTAATTTTTTGAAACTGGCTTTTGTACGTACTTTCAATTTTCCGAAATACTTTCTGTTAAATCAGTTCACGGCCACCTTGCGAAATTTTCTCCAAAATTGGATAGATTATTTATTTATTAAAAATGATTGCTATTACTGGTTTTCTACTTCATACTATTTAGACAGATTTCAGAAGTATGAAATATATATTTACTTATGTATGCGTAAAGGTTGTTACTGAGAGAGATGGACAGAGAAAAAGCTGAAAGAGAGAGAGAGAGAGAGAGAGAGAGAGAGAGAGGGGTATTAGAAATTGTATTGAGCTGTTAACTTTTTTGTACAGCATGATTGGTGCTATTTTAGTACTATCGCCAAAACTTAAGCTTTAGTAAATTAATTACATTCATAGACATTTGATAATTTGTAGCATTTTTTCATAATGGTTTCTTTATATTTTATATGTGTGTGATTCCTTAAGCAAGATAAAATGGAAAATGTCGTTAGCACGTTTTGCATAAACAGAATAATATTGCAAACATGAGCCCATGAAAATTTAGAGTCTAAAATGCATGTTACACTTTGTAATATCACGTGTAGAGGAACAAATAACAGCACATTGAAAAATCTATTAATAATGGGACAACCCACTGGCAAAACACGTACACATTTCATTCCAATCCATACACCTTTCTAGTAAGGAAGTTGCATTCTGTGAGAGTGTGTGCTCACCCTAAAGGGTTTGTTATAGCGAGAGATAAAATTAATAATTGAATGATTGTGTGAGAGATTTTAGTCAGTGCTTAGGACCTCGATGTTAAGAGCTGGCGAGGGGTGACTTGATGCATGGAGCAGCACCGGAATGAAGGGACGGAGGAAACGGGAAATCCCCGAGATAACCCGTCGACCAGTGGCATCGTCCAGCAAGATTCCCACAGGCAAAAATCCGGGGACCGACCCCGCCGGGAATCAAACCCGGATTGCCTTGGTGGAAGGCGAATGGTTTGACCATTGAAGCTCTATGTAGAGTATAAGGAATGTTCAGAGATTCGAAGGTAAATTGAACATAGCTTGTTATATTTTATAAATATTCAGTTTTAAAACCTAAATTTTTTGTGGGCTACAATGTCTCCTTTATTATTATATTCACACACACCAACACACACATACACGCATACACGTATAAACCATATAATTTTGCACGAATAATCGTTTCGCAATGTTTGTCGACACAGTTGAAATCAACCTGGTGTACGCATAATTGTAAAAATTAAACACGACGTACCTACTGCTACAGTAAGTGTACTCAGTAAAAACAGAACGTGACATTGCCATTGTGAATGTACACGATGTCTCCGTGTATTCTAATGAACTTGGTGACCATACATTTAGTCGCACCTAGGAATTTTTCTTTACATTGTGTTACTGTCGCAGAGTCTTGCTACTGCAATAGGAAAAATTCCTAGAAAAAAATTGTAATATTTACCTCATTCTTCCGAATTACTTCGGCACTAAATGAAGCCAGGCAAAGCAATAGCTCCGTGAACATTGTAATTTTCGAATTATTCAGCTTTAAAAATGCCATATTTTCAAACGCCGCCACAAACATTGAAAACGCGTTCTTATTGGCCAACACATTTATGACGTAGTCTTACTTGTTTTGGTTAGCCACCGCACGCCAGGTACTATTGTGTGTATTAGAATTTTTTAACGACTTAAAAAATTAATCAAATTTAGCGAAACCTGTTACGTAAAAGTTAATTCGGGGAATTCACCCGTTGTTTGGTCATCCGTGGTTGTAGATTTGGTAACCAACAGCGAAGATTTATTTAACTTGAGTTGATTTTAAAGGAGTGAAGACATCAATGTATTTGTAGGCACACTCTACACGACGTTTTAGTTATAGGGTTTGAGTTTATGTAAATTTAATTTAAATTCTAGAGAGATAATAACTTACTACGAATTCAGTTTAATGTTTCAGATCCGATACATAATCATAAATTTAGGTTTGAAAGGTCAGACGAACGAAGTTCACATGCGTACAAAAAGTGAACCTATCTAGCTAATACACGGAATGCGTTTATCCAAACCTGGCACTGACTATGATCGAACATTCTGGTTGCAAGAGTCTGTAAAATAATATGGCAGATCAATTATTTTATTACAAGTACATTTTTCTCCCAGTAATTTTTACGTTTCTCGTGAACGGCATTGAGACAGCTGTGCTGCCATCTCGGGGCAAGTTTCGCAAGATCCCACCCACCACTCGAATTATCGGCCAATCACGGGTGCCTTGAACTTGCCTATTGGCTAATGACGTTGCCGCAGCCAGTGGAACAGCCAAAACACTACAGCTGCAGAGATTTCGTCGCAAAATGCATGCTTTTGACAGCAATTTTTAACTTAAAAGATCTTATTTATTTTATACTAATCAACCATGCCATATTGTACAAAATACAGCATTGCATACGTATACTGTATTTTTGCCGTTAATAGTACCTAGTCTATTAGGTCTCTTCTTGAAGCTTAAACCATGCAATCCGCCTTGATTTATCAGACGGCGCTAAAGTTATGATTTTATTCCGAGTAAATTGCATTTTATTACTGCAAAAACGAACTACAATCCACATTTATACTCTTCGGAGTTCAAGCCATACTCGATTTTACCGCATAAAATACTTTATTTAACACAATTTCACGACTTGAACGTATGTTGCTGTCGTTTGTGTGTTACGTACATTAAAGTGTACAGTATCGTGACGTCACAGGGACATCAACATGGCGGTTCACGTTTTTGCCGCGCAAAACAGACTGCTCATTGTATTGAATTTTTTCTAGAGTTACACAGACGCAATGAAAGAAGTAGGGTACCGTTGTTCATGAAATTAAACGCACTTTTAAATAAAAATATAATAAAAGACAGGAATTTTCCCTAATAGGCAGTGGTCATAGAATAGCCTGCAAATGTATCCTTCATTGTATATCAGAGGATTGAACTATACTGGACTCTCAAACGCGCGACCGATGCGACGTGAAGTGCGCGACGCCAATAAAATAACTTGTCAACAAATAAGCGTAGAGACGAACGTGCTGACGTCACAGAAACCTCGGCGCTAATTGGCTGACATGTTTTGTTATTCGTGTCGCGGCATTCGCGTCACGTCTGTCGTGTCATTGTGATTCCAGCATTATGCGTTACGTCTTGTCGTTAGCATGTGTCGTGTTTACCCGCGGCACAAGTATACTTTATCTCCTGGTAGTTGGATTTATATTATTATTGATAAATAAAAGCTGCATTTAAGGCTTGGCTCGGCATCAGTCGCCATATTGAAATATTTTATTTTTGGCTGTTATGAGATTCTGAAAAGAAAAATGTGATGTTGGTTACTGTAATATTAATTTTATTTACCTTGCGCTACAATATAATCATCGCAGTTGAACTTTTAATGTATATTTAAGACGCAAGCAGTCGAGAATTTTTTTTTATGTTCTTACATTTATATGACTGATTGCAGCTTAAATATACGTTAAAAGTTCAACTGCGTTGCTTTTATTGTAGCGCAAGGTAAATATAATTGATATTATAATAGCGAATTTCACATTTATCTTCTCAGAACTTCATGAGAGCAAAAAATAAAATAATTCAATATGGCGACTGCTGCCGAGCCTTAACAAACTTTACATTACTTGCATTTGGAGTAAAAAATACAATAATTTGTTTATTTACGAATTGGGTATTATCGGATACCTTCCATAATACCCAATTTCCAACACTCACTAACATAAATACTGTATTTAGACTGATTCTCGCTCTCTTTGCCGTTAGCGAGGCTTGCTTGCAGTACGTCAATTTTTTCCGGCTTTATTTGTTTAGGGTGAAGACAACGTGGAATATTTCCTGGGCTTAACTCCTAGTGGCATCATCGTTTTGAGGAACAAGACCAAAGTGGGCAACTATTACTGGTAAGTATTACACTGTTTCTCCGTAAGCGTTCGCGGAAAGTGACAAGGTTAGTCCAGGTGGAGTAAAATTTCAACTCGAGTCGTTATGATTTAAGTTAAGCAGACTTGCGTTTGAAAAGTGAACAGAGTTATTTGCTTACGTGCCTTTTCCCGCAACCTGGCACAGTGGAAAGGTGACCGACAAACCTAACTAACCTCTAGGACTTCTCCAATAGGTGGCACGCGGGCCAGATGCTGCCAGCAGGGAAATTTCTACTGGTCCGCCATTAAAAGGTCAGACATCAGGGACAAATGCGTTAAATTAGTTGAAAACACGAATTAACTTTATTTAAATGATAGATTTTACTTTTCTTTGTGTTATTTTTAAAATTGAACATAATTGGATTAGTTTTTGAGGAAGTTATGAAAATATTTCCAAGAAAACGCGGTGATGTTAAAATCATATTGTGTGTTGATTTTTTTTCTGGATACAGTACTTTTTTTCTGCCCATAAATTATAGCTTATGTTTTTTTTTAATTCATACTTTTTACTTAATTTTTAGTTGTTTTCATAAATTTCATTTCAAACAATGTTTTTATCTTCTAACGTAAGAAATTTGTCACTTTGCATTTATTCACTTGATACAAACTGTATCGACCTAAAGATCGTCTGGCAAAATCCAACACAACGTTTCGGCGATTATAATAATAAATACTGCGTAGCATCCTGAGGGGCAGATTTTAATTCTGTTGCGTTAGTGTGAATACAATGAATACGAGTGTTATCATTCACTACAAAAAGCGATGTTGTGATTTTCTTGAAATGTAGGGGCTGATTATCAACAGTAATACAATTCTGCTACAGTTGGTTAGCAACACTAGTGAAGTGAAATGAAGGCATGTGCATCACTCTGAACATCAAGAACTTGAGAGCTGTCGAGGGTAAACGAGGCGAACATGGTACAACGCCGAAATGAAGGGGTGGGGGAACCGGGGGGTTGGGGGAACCGGGGGTGGGAGTGGAGACCAATGGCAACGTCTGATACGATTCCCACATACGAAAATCCGGGGCGACATCTTTAGGAATCTATTCGGATCGTTTTGATACAAAGACGACTGCACCTACAAACGAAAAAAGGGGGACAGATTTTTGTTTTTGTTTTAAATATAACTTAGACAATCTTTAAAATATTTATAAACTTTCTTCTGTGTTACCATAAAGTTTCCTTGAGCAGTCAGTACTTATATTTTCACTGAAAATTATTTCATTTCTTGATTAGGATTTGACGTGTGCTTACACATAAATTATTAAACGAATTTTTTATTTGCGAGAAACAGTATTTTATTTACTGTTTAAATGTTGTGCAGTGTTTGGTACAAATGCTAAGTATGAATTTTTGAACTATTTTGACACCAGAGATTATGTTGAATTTCAATAGTGTTTTCTGAATGAAAACATACAACTATTCAAAATATTGTAAACGGTGGGTGTTAATAAAACGTACTTTTTAATTAATACTGAACTCTATTCGTGTTTTACAGTTGTAAAGTCAGCATCTCGCTGATAATTTACTAACTTATTCAGCCTCTCTGTACATAATCGTGTACATGTTGTAAAGGGAGCTTGTACATGAGCAGCACTGTACAAGCGATGCTCAGCTTTCGTTGTCAAGTTTTTCTTATGGGTACAATTAGTACGTTGACGTTGCTTCTCCGAGCGGTATGTACGTTTCTTATCTATATCACTGAAAACAAACCCCACATATCATTAACAGTGAAATCTAAAAGAAGTACTGGTAAAACTTACAGTATGTTGCCTATCAAGATAATAATTTATTTTGCAGCCACAAAAACTGTAAATAATGCTATACATATTAAATAATAAGAAAAAAGTAATGCAATTGATTCTATTTATTGAAATTAAAATATGCAGTCTCCGGAACGCTCCATGTACGCTCAACACTCAGTTCACCGACTGGTATCTAGACAGTAGAAGAGTGTCTGTCCACTTTAAATTATATTTCCGTCCTCGGGTAATTTTTTCTCCCAGAAATAAAGTCCTATGTCGATATTGGAACCCCTAAACTGTAGAATTCTGATTATAGATGGTTCACTTTAAAGTGATTTGGCCTACTGGTCAACAACTATAATAATAAAAATTATCTGATTGGCTATAAAGTTTTTATAGTTGTGGAATGTTTACAGTAGTGTACCCGTGCGTACGGTAACTTTCTGGAAGCCCCGCTTCTAGCTTGGATCTGTTTTCACACCAGCTATGTATCCTTCCGCCAAACGTCAACAATAACATTGCCAGGCTGACGGCTGCACTGCGAGCCAGCGTACATTGTTCATCCGCCGCCCTAACTACGTCACTTCTAAAATGTTGTAATATATGCTACATGTAAACATACATTTCCTGAAAGTGAACACATTATGTACATATTCCATTAAACTATTTTCAAAATTTTAGCCGTTGTTCGTAATACACAGAAGAACTATTTCTACGACATCAGTGCCAACACAATCATCCTCCAACTATAGTATAACAGGCGTGTTTAACTCGCTTTTAAAATAATTATTATGAACAATTTTTATACTCGCGGACGCGTAACAATAAAAAATAAAAATGTATTTATTTATCTCACCATATTGCTTTTTAATTTGCTTACATAGTTGTATGGTAATAACGGAAGTATTCCTAGTAATCTTTTTTCAACAGTTTGTTTCTAAAAGTATCAGCTTACCGTACGGCGGGTATATTTAGTGACATGGAAGTTTTCGTATTTAAAATGTAGTAAAGATGGAGGCATAACGGCGCACAGAATGTTGTAAGCAGTGCTCGGTTTATCCTGAACAGCCTACGTGTAAACTGTAAACAGGATATCACTGAACTGTGTTACAAATTAATGAGGGCGGTACGTTAAATGAAAGGGAACATATTTCGTTAAGGTTTGCATGTCCTGAAACCATTTCACGTTCTACGAGCTTGTTTTCATTTGTAGTTTGTACCCACGTGACGAGATAATGAATAATGTTGTGCTTTATGTTTAGTAAGAAACACCCTCTCTGTGTTTCAGGCCAAGGATAAGCAAGATATACTTCAAAGGTCGTTACTTCATGCTGCGCGTTTGTGATAAAAATGTAAGTATTTGTTCAGTTTTACCTGCCTGAAATTGGAAACTCCAGGTTTTTTGTGTGTGTATTCCCTCTGACTTTTAAAACCTTAATAATGTGTAACCTGTGCTGTAATCATAATATTGAGCTATTATATCTTGCGGTACAGAGTTTTAAAACAATCATCTTTGAGTGGTTTGCTTTCTATATTACAGAAATGTCGCCGCCATTTGTTAACCGTTCAAGTAATATTTGCGTCCGTACACAATCTGTGCCATATAATAAATCTAGTTTGTGATATTAGTTTGCGTACAAATATTTGTTTTCTTCCCATAACGTAGGAACACGTTTAAACATGTGCTTCGGTGGCTTAGCTAGCCATTGTGATGGGGACTGACTTTGAACGTGAGTATATGTCCGTATTTCCACGTCATTTGATATAATATCAATCCCGCAACGGAAAGCACTTGTTATTAGGTTTACTTGCCTCAGAAGTACAGTTAAGATCGTCATGAAACAAAATTACGAGTCGCAAAATTATGTGTATTGAAATGGTTTACACACAACTTTTCCGATTTGAAGTTCAACGTGTTAGCTTTGTACCACCTCAATCGGTTGGTGGGAAATTTTAAAAAGTATTATTATTATTATTATTCCAAGTGATCCCCGTTGTATGGTATGGTAGTTACGGTCGAGTGTGTAGGTATTGGTTCGTGTAAACACTTCAGCATTGCCAGTGTCGAACTTAAAACATTATCAAGGGAAAAGCTAACTATGACGGACCACTGCAAATTACATCCAAACTAAATGCGTAACGGTAAAAAAAAATTCGTTTTCGTAGGTGCTGTTAAAAAAAACAGGGAGAGTGATAAGTAGGGACAGGAAAATTTCGTGAATTCAATGACCTGCAGGCTAGAATCCATCTTTTATACTCGATTAATGTAATTATTTTGGTTTTTCACCAATATAAATTTATTGTTTAATTAATTTAAAGGCAACTGTTATTTCAATAATAACAGGACTTATATTTAAAACTTTTTGATTTCCTTGTATTTTGTTACATTAAGTTATAATGTTATTTATTTTTATTTTATTCTTTATAATTTTTTCATTGTTGGTTTAAATTCCTGTATTTTTGTACTCATAAATAACATTATCGAATATTTGTACTGTGCATACTCGGTCCCAGTCTGTTGGTTCATTGTCAGCTGTTCCTCTGAGTAGCAGCTAGCTAGTGGAAAAAATTGTCTTAGATGGCCGCCTGCTCAGGTCACCAAGCAGTTTGTTCTAAAACTGCTAAATGGGTGTTTTTGCAAACATTTTAGGGAGCAATATCTTGGTGCAGAATGTTTACAAAGGTAGGGTAACAACTGACTACCTCGTAGAGGCAATATGTCAGCGAGGAGGTTGCCTGTTCAGTGACTTACACTTAAATGCTGAGTTAAGGCGTACGCGATGTGCGTGCTGTGTCGCTCTCAGAGAATGGCCATGTTCAAAATTTAATTGTCATTACTACATTATCTTTTCAAATATCTTAAATAAGACTCACTATTTATTAAGGACATGCGTTGGCATAGATGCATAACTTCATTCCGTTGTTATATAATTGCGCTTATGCCACACACGCAGCTACCTCTTTCTCTATGCAAGACCGCACAATGCAAGTATGTGGTGCAAGAGTGGAATAACTGACGTCAGTAGTGACATGATGAATTTCAGCTATTTAATAGTATGGTTATAGTAGAAGGAAAATGCCGGTCCGGGCGCAGCGGCTGGCGGCTGAGGTTGTGAGGTTGACCTTGACCTTTGACCCCATGACCTTGACCTTTGACCCCTGTAACC
>PNEQ01099771.1:0-30408 GCA_003012365.1 Medauroidea extradentata | reverse complement strand
CGCAGCAACAGTGAACAGCGAACGCGAAGCAACACAGCGCCGTCACGTGACGCCTGCCGTGATGACAAAAGACTAACTAATATCGTAAGGCACCTATAACTATGGTATTCACGCTCGGGACTGAATAAGACGTCACCTAACTATGGTACACCATGTACCATTGTTAGTACGAACTATCGTACAAATACAGTAAAACATTGACATGACTGGTCCGACAGTATGGCGTTTGGCCGCGATTTACTATAAATTTTATAATCCGAACGTCGGCCGAGAAGAAAAATCGTAAGATTTGGACTGTTCCCGTAAAATCGTAAGATGCAAAATTTTCCGCAAAAATTACGGGAAAATCGTAAGAGTTGGCAGGTCTGTAGATGAATGCGAATGTTGGGGTTAAGATTCACTGCAGCTAATACCGCAATTCATTATTTTCGCAAGCACCTATTCTTCGAAGGTTCCTTTTTTGTGACTTTACAGTTCCTTCGGTGCAGAACTATTGAACAACCGGAAAAAAAAAAAAAAAAAAAAAAGAAGCACGTGATTGCACTCTGTTTGGAAAACATTTAGCATAAAGAGGTACAGCATTATCTACATTAACGACACTTTCTCCATAAATGTAAATCACTTCAATTTTCTCTTCTTTCGTAATAGCCTGCATTTGAACTACAACACAGTCACTATGAAGAAACGTAATAAATGAGGGACGAAGTGGATGCAATGAAATCAAGTTAAATAATAACTGAATAAATGTTTCAATACACCTTATCAAAAATGACTCCCCCAACCTCCAAGCTTTGGTCACAATGCCAATTACATTCAACGACAAAAGTGTTAAACATGGTACACAAGTTACACAATTCCAATGATCATGTATTTGCTATGAAATTTAGTTGATCACTGTACCTCTATCACACAATGACAAAAATGGTAAATACAAACATTATGTAATTTTTTTTTCAGAGAATCTGAATCTGCATTAAAAAATGGAAGATACTATTTAGATTTCAAAGCTGTTCCTCCACCCCATAGTGGAGGAAGGGTACAGGGGGTCTAAAACGGTATCGTCAGATAGTATTTTTTTTAAATACTGAACATGTATTTTGCATTTTTTAATATGCTGCACGGTTTTTCATATATTTTGCTGTTTCAAGATAAAAACTCAGAGTATTTTACAAAAATTTGTGCTTACCAGTTTTGGTCTCATTTTTTTTTTTTTTGTTATATGCCACACAGTTTGTCTTTTTAGTTATTAATTTTCAAACATATTATTTCTTGGAACAAATACTGTTAACAAACAAAACATATAAGGAAATTTTTATAAATTTTGGATAACTTATAAAAAATTTTGTGATATTATATTTTTGTTTTCAAATTTTTTCACATAAGTTTCATAGTTTTTAAGATATTTAAATTTTAAAGGTTTTTATGGTACAATTTTCGAACCAACAAACAGAAAATACAGGTGAATTTCGACTACATTTTATGGGTCAGTGTTATATAATTTTTAAACTTATTTTTTAAGTAACAAGATGAATCGTTTCTTGGTAGCCCTAATTTAATTTTTTTTGGGTTATTCTGAGACATACTGCAAAAAAAAAATCACAAGGAAATAATGACTTTGGATATTCTATTCATGCAAATATTACAGCCATTATAAATTTAACTTCAAAAATGGGAAAAATAAATATTCATTTATAACATCCATGGCAAAGAAATTCTGTATTTGTATTAACATAATGCCCGAAGTGTCAAGACAAGGAATTGAGTCATCCAAATAATTTGTACAAATTACATCTTTCTAAAACATTTTCAAAAATGTATAAAGTCTCAGAAGTGAGGCACAATAGAGTGCCTAACTCTGCATTTCATTTTTACAGCATAATGCATGCTGCAGAGTGTAGTCTCTTGCAATACTCTTTGGACGTGTCACGAGACAAGTCCAACTGAAGCTGCAGGATCGCTTCTGAAGCGATAACTTGAGCTGTATGGCACAGTAAGTAAATAATGATTTTTCACTTTTACTTATTTTATATTTATTAAGTTGTCACATGTCATTCTTGGGATCTTTCATACATTGAATTGGCCATGAACTCTACGGCAACGTAAAATCTAGTGCTCTAATTTGTTATATGTTCTACCACTGAAACGGGAACATGGCAGGAGACATTAGTTCTCGCGAGAGCAAGAAACTGAATTATTATTTTAAAAATAAAATGTTTATTATTATATTAGTCATCACCTAGTTATAATTCGGCTGTTTTAAGTTATGGTAGTAGCCAGTAAGAACTGAACTGATGTAAATTATTTTAACTTGCATATAACAGCCTCCTAAGTTATATACTTGGTTTACGGAAAAAATGGGGATGTAACAGATGCATAAACACTGTTTGTAATATACTCATTTTTCTGTGAATTTGGTGTAAAAATAGGTTTTTCTTGAAATTTGTTTATAAATTAACCACTTTTTAATAACGTTTGTTGACTGTTCACTGCCCTGTATTTTACTTATGAAACAAAGAATGACAAAGCTAGATAAGAGAACCACAAAATGCACAAAAACATGCCTGAACCTGTCAGGTGGAGGTGGCGGGGGAAGATGAAGTGTTTCGTAGATCTTTGGTTTATCTCGGGTGAAACAATGTTAGAATGATGTGAAACTCATACCAAAAGCACAAGAGGGAAATTAACTCACTGGTAGTTGGGATACACCTTTTTAGTGCCGTCACTCACTGTAAATTTCCTAACCAAACACTTAACTTCCTGTGAACATTTCTAACAAAACAATCAAAAGAAAACATAAAAATGTATGTAGGAAGTGTATTGCCACTTAAGTGGCACCAAATACCTTATATTACAATACCGGACACATCCCGTTTTTAGTATGATGAATTAAGAAAATCATCCACCTAGTGAGAAATGATTGATACCATTTGCATGCATTAAATGTGGAACTTCATATGTAAATATTATTGGTATCAAAGAAATGTATACCACAAAGAGATGTGATACAAAAAGGTAAAAAGGTTTAATTAAGAGCACTTTTTTGCAAGGTTTGTTAGGAAAAAATATTTCAAATATACAGAATGAGTGTCCAGTATTGGAATATGATACATTTGGTGCAGCAGACATACGTAGGCTACAACTGCAACTATAGTGGCACCAGACTATAGTGCTGCTGCCACTTAAGTTTTTTTGGGTCAATGACATCATGTTGCAGCCAATTAAAATTTTTCCCAATGATGTCACATTGTAGAAGTATTGCAATGCTACTTCTTCTGCAGCCTTCAATCGATGGTGCTGCTGCCACTTCCATTACGAACTTCCGTTGTCTGTCGTACAGCGTGGACATCACTGTGTTATTGGAGGTCATCTAGTGTGATACTGGGAAGTTCCAACAGCAAATGATTGTCGCCAACCTAATAGCTAAACATTAACTCATTTTTTCATTTATTGCACAAAAACATAAATTAGTTGTTTGACTAATGACAAACATAGCAAATAATTATGTACTAAAAATATGTTGTTTAAGCGAACAAATATAGGAATGCAAATATATTGTTCAAATTCCTAAAATAAAAGAACAAAGTTCTGAACTTCGTTCACATGTCAAGTAAAGAACTTGTTCCTTACGCGTTTGCAAATTAAATGAACGAAATCAAAGGAACATGTTCATTGAAACTCGTTCTTTCCAAGCTCTGAATGAAGCTATGTTTTATTACACAGGCAATTAGAGATGTCAAACTACAACATGAAGTACATGTCTGACAACGGAACTATTGTTTGTCATGACCCCGTCTATAAAGTTAGCTTAGAAAATAATACATGTTCACGTTCATCTTTTACCAGTATGCATTGCCTTGTTCACATTTATTTAATGCCAGGAGAACATGTGGTTTCAGTGTTTTTACAGATGACATGGTGAACAATCATTGGAAGGTGCATTCATTTGTGAAACCATTTGAAGCAATTTCCAGTATAGCCTCAGTAGCATCATTTTCTACAAACCAAGAATTGCAGAAGCCAGTGTCAGAAAGGCACAGAAATATAATTTGGCACTGTTATGTATGAAGTTAATTGCAACATCTCACTAAATCTGGAGTTGCCCAATTTAATGAATATTTAGAGAGAATTGATATATTTAGCAGAGAGTTGTACTAAGATTTAAATTGTAAAACAGTAACACCAGTGAAGGGTGTAGGGCAGTTAAAAGCAAATAATTTTTTTGATAATTTAAACCAAGTAGTTATTGCAGCATCAGTAGTAGCAGATGTAAGTTCTGTGGAATGCAGTGATATATTTGAAAATGTCCCTATGGAAAAAACTGCATCAAGTTTTGAAAGTACTGAACAATTAAAGTTTGAAGATATCCATGTGTTAAATAATGAAACATCATGTTATCAAGTTCAAAAATTCCCTATGTTTAATATTGTACAACAAAGTTCTAAAAACATCCCTACATTTAATAGAGAGCCATTAAATTTGGAAAAGATCCCAGCATTAAATACTGAACTACTGCATTTAGAAAAAATTTCTATGTTAACTACTGTGTCATTGAGCATTAACTCTGAATGTTCAGTCCTGAACATTGATGGTGTCAAAGAAAGATTAAGTGCCTAGTTTTACATTGCAAGTGGCACAGCTTAAGGTGGTGGTGATAGGCAGGTAGTTGCTGCAAATTATATTTTGTAACCTCAAAACATTGAATCAGTAGAATTTGTTCATGTGGATACAGATGCTGCTGCAGAAGCTTTATTGTCCTTAAGCAATTAAAGTTTTTATACATGAATGACCTGATAGCTCTTTCCTTTCAGGTTGTACTGCAAGTTACTTGTCATGAAAAATTGGAAACTGCTGAATACATTACTTCTGGTAAGTTTCATAAAAATTTCTAACTAAGAGAAACCATAATTATTCCACATGTAGTAAAATGAAGGTGGCCCAAAAGCTGTGAAAACACCATTTGCCATATTTTATAAAAAGAGGAAGGTTATGAGAAAACCTTGGTTCCTTGTCAGGATTCGCTTAATTATTTATATCACAATGTATCTGAAATTTACAATGCACACCTCTGTCAAGTACAGAGTCCTTGATGAGTGTTTTGTAATGCAGTTAGATGTATCCTCTATAAAAAAAGAAATTTTAGCTAATGCGTAGTTGGATTGGTAGCCTTCAATCTACACTTCTCCCAGTGTTGCAGTTTCAGCGTGTAAAAGCATTGTGGGTGCAGATGATGATTCCGTTAGCTGTGATGATGTTTACAATTCATATTTTAAATCCAGAAACAAGAAAGTCATTGAACACATTGCATTACAGGTTAGTCAGCTGGTGAAGTACAATGGAGCAGCATTAACTTTACTTTACTGAGTTCTCCAAGAACAGAAAAGGTTTCAGTGACTGTACTTATTTGCTACTGCAAAAGCTGTTGCTTTATTAAAAAAAGGGAGAATGTTAGGTTAGTCACTACAGCTGAACTCATAAACTAACATCTTTCAAAGAATTTGCTTGCAATATTCATAATTTGTGATTTATGTGTATGATTGTCACAATGTCAAACTTTTTACTTCATAAATAACAGGTACAGCTATTAAGTTGACCTAATGTTTACAATGGTAGCATGCCAAGACAGACCGTTAAAACCTACAATACAATAATTCAGTGTTTGTGCAGTTTATACGTTTATTAGGTTCAATATTATTTTTCAGAACCTAATATAATTTTATCTAGTGTTTTAAATACATTTTCGGGCTCAACATGTTCATTTTTCTCAACATTGGTATGAATACAATTACACACATTAAAAACAGTTGCATCATAATTGGTGAAAAGAAAGACTTAAGTAATTATTGTTTAATTATTTGCTGATTTTTCATATACAGTTCTTGTTTTATTTAGAATACATCAGCATTAGACCACAGTTTTAGTGGGAAACTTGGTGGTCCCACACTTGCTGCCAAACTGCATTCCTCAGTTCTCACCCAGCCAGCGAGCCATTCGGACGAGCGCTTGAAGCTTGCTACTTGAATCCCAAGGGCATTCATGTTTTCGGGACTGTCCACTAGTGTATCAATAGTTGTAAATTACTGGAACAGTTTTCTATCTTGCCCCGAGAATGACATTCGGTCGGCAGTGTTGAACCCCAAAACTATTTTCCACTTAATTTTTTCATTTTTGGCAGAATGTCACGTTTTCTGTTTACGCGTGTCTGCCAAGTGAGTATAGTGAGCAAGTAGTGCTGACCCTGCTCGAGAGTATGTCCGTACTAAACCTCACCAATAATGGTGAACTTCATTTACAGACAGTAGAGGGAGTCATTTTCCCCTCGAAGTAACTTTGCATATGGGTATAATTATCCTGGAGTGTTGAGTGTGCATAAGGCATGCAAAAGAACCAATACCTCATGTTCCTAGGGCTTAAGTGTCACTGGATTGACACAAAGACATCATTATCATCTCCATGCAGTAGCTGGGGCTAGGAACAGCTTAGTGGCAGTTCACCCAAACCTGGTATAGCAAACAGATGGGCACAACAATGTCCTATATCCACATAACACCTGTGACATTCTATTCTGGCCACATTACTAGCCTATTAAGCATAAGAATATCATTACGAGAATGAAAACCAACTTAAATTAGGCAAATATATTCACTTCAGATATTTGCCTGCAATAACGATTTTCTTGGCCAAAAAGAATAAAAAAAATTTTTAGAGCCTGCATCAGAAGAAAAATAAGTTAACACGCTACACTGTATGAATTCTAGTGATGATTGTTGCCAAAAAAACTAACAATCGAATGTATCGTAAACATAAAGTGAACAACAAAAAGTACAATAAACATTGACATTTATAACACAGATCACTTTAGTTGAACATAATTTCTATCACAGAATTTATGGTGCTAACTGCTAAGCTAGTATTTTAAATTATTAAGACTGAATATTATTTACGCCATCTCTCGATAATATTCAATGCCATCTTAGGACTGCACTTGGGGTTGCATATAGACACTATTCATTCAATAATAATATAATTATATGCCTAAGAATAGGCCTATATCTGTTCAGTAGTGAAAAAAATCAAACATGTGAACACATAATTAACTGCTATAGTAGTAGTAATATTAAAAAAAATGTTTAATGTGTTACTTAACTCTTTTGCTGCGACAAACATACCAAATATTGCTTAACTGCGACTTTAGTCGAAACCCAAACTTTATGACACTGTAAACACTAGGTACATGATTTTCTCATTTGAAACTAACCAAACATAAAGTATTGTTGTAAGCTGTGATTCTGAGGGCTGGAGGCTGTGTCGAAACGTATTTCGGGCTAGCCATGAATCTGAAGCCGGGCTGCCTCATAGTGGGAATTCCGATGCAGTACGTCATAGAGACCTGTTCCAACAGTGCTTTTACCTTACGAGATCGGTCTACGAGACTCAAGTCACATCCGAAGCATGATGTAGTATCTATTTTTAGACCCATGTAATTCGGTGAATCCCCAGAGTTTGGCCTGTACATAAGCCCCGAATAAATGTATTTGGGGAGAGTTCGTTATTGGTCTTGCTAGAAGAAGGGGCTATACATGTGGAGAGAGACTGGTGAAGACATCTTGGTGACGTTACAGTTTACTGTAAGGCTGCAGGCAAATACCTTAGGGGCAGTATTGGGTGAAACAAGAAGACTGCTGCTGTGGGTTGACGGAGGTGCGCGACGGGAGACAAACCGAAGACCTCACGAGTGAAGACGGTGGTGCACTCTGGATGCTGCACAGAACATGGTGAGCCATCACCACCTCAGACTGTTAAGGTTCTACGTTGTCACTATTTGAAAGATTGTTGATTGGATATATGACTGAACTTTTACTGTGATTTGTAGCATTTGATTAAAGGTAAATATTTTCGTGCTTTAATTGTCAAAGTTAATTAACGTTTCTGTGGCACAGTAGTAGTTGTGAAAGTTATAGTTGATTGCTGTTTTGCGTATTTTTGTAAGCTTTGTGAGCTGGCAAATTAATAACTTAATTCAACTCTTTTATTTCTGATTATAAGACCTCTATTCTAAAGAACTAAGATTTGCCCACATTTAAGTTTCTGATAAACTTGTAACAGTATTTACAAAAAAAATTTAATTTTTTACACTATCTTGGGCGTAGTAACAATTTTTTATCCCGCAGCAAAAAAGTTAACTACACAAAATTTAGGGTGGTTAAATTAAGATTAACATTAAATAACCCCAGGCCAGCTAAAGGAAGGTTAACAATGTAACTTAACACTTCAATAACAGCAGGATAAGTCACTAGTATGCTCTTTGTTACAGAAGAATTTGTATTACATTATTTTGATACACCATGTACTCAAATTAGCTACCTTAAATAGCCGAGAACTTCAGGTTTCTGTAATGTTCACAGCCAGTCTAATGGTGTAACACAAGACTTTCAGATAATTACCATCAAATGTGGATCTTCTGATTGCAGGGTAACATTGACCAACTCAACACATTTGTTTTGGGACCATTTTATGAAGAAATAAATATGTAAATTTAAATAGTGAAACATTCAGACAAAGTATGCCACTTTTTCACAAAATGCAACCAAATTAAATATGCTGAGTCAGTCGATGTTACCCCTGCAGTCAAAGTATCCACATTTGACAGTACTGGTACCTGTATTCATAGGTCTAAATAAATACAATTTTACATAAAATCACTACAATATTTCTAGCATAGGCACCTATTCTGTTTTACTGACAAACTTAAAACTTGTTAATACGAAGAAAAAAAAAGATAATTCATATTCAGCTTCTATGTCAGTAAAGTGGCATGAACTATTTATAACTGAAGTACTGCTACTCAGTACTTGCAACACAAATTAATATTATTACTATTTCCTTATGCAGTCTTTTCCCGTAAAAATGTCTAAGCCCATATTCTGTTTTTCCCTTCTGAACTTACTTCTTAAAACAAAAATACTATAAATATCTAGATGCTTGACTTCTACAAGTTTCTGCCAGTAAAATGGCACAAGCCATTTGCACTGCTGCCACTCAAGTTTTCAAGAAAGAAAACTAGAGTGGCAGCAGTAATTTCTCATTCTAACACTAGAGTGGCATGAGAGCTTATGTCTACTGTCACTGTAGTGACAGTAGACTCGAAAGTGTATTTGTGAATCTATATATAAGCAGTTTGCACTATTTAAAAAAACAGGATGGTAACAAAACTTTAACTATCTGTATTTGAAAACTTAAATTTGTAAATTTGTTTTTACATTTTTAAGCACAGTAATGGTAGAAATTAAACTACTGTGTCATTATTATCACTGCAGTCTTTCGTACAAAATTTTTCTGTTTGAATTTTTAAGGTTTGAGATGTCTGTAATGAAAATCTGAAGACTTTTTAATGTGAAATTTGAAGAATCCATAAAAGAACTGTGTAATGCTAACTTAAAAACTATACAATGTACGCATCCTGTTCTTATTCAACCCTTCTTTGGTTAATCTACAACTGCATGGCCACTTCATATTTTATCTGCTTCATTCATCTCTCTCTGATAAAAATATATTTGATCGTGACCTTACCTTGTTCAACAGCAGTCAGAGTTAATACTAAAAATTTTTTTTGAAACAAATTATAACTATGTATCAGCAATGTGCCGACAATAATAATTTTTGTTTACTAAAAATTTGGAAGGGCACAATGCTCCTACCTAGTACTATGTTTATGACCAAAATATTGGCCCTTCTTAAGTGCTACTGGGGTTAAGTACTATCAACATACAATGCTGCATGTCCATGATGATATGTTAATACACAGCTAAGAATAAAACTGAAATAAAGGAGTGTAACAGAGAATATCAAAGAGCCATGTCAAATAAAAATAATTTTTTTCTCAACTTTCTCAACTGTGGACACTTATTGCAATGAAAGTACACATACCATTAAAATTGAACACATGAGCAATTTATTAGTTAAAATATTCATAAAGTTCCTTTTATAACATATGTTATGAACTTACTGATATCACTGTTCTGTTTCTGGCAAACATCGGCAAATCACCGACACTCTTCTGGATTTATGAGTTGCACAACTGATCAAATTTGGAACATTATTTCCCAATATTTCATGAGTGAATTCATATCTTGCTATACCCCTAGAAAGAAAATTTAATGCTATTATAAATGGAAAAACATATTTTAAAAAACTTCTTAATACAGAGGCTTATCAGCACACAAAATTATCTAGTCCAGGTTATCTGGCTCAATAAACAATATACTAGAATCATGCTATAACATGGTTAAGTAATAGTAAAATTAATTGTCACCAAAGGAGTCATTTTGGAAAATTTTTGAAACTGTGCAACATCAGCACATACTTTTAAGATATAAAACAGCTATACACATTATTTTGTATTAATACTTACATAATGAAAGTATAGTATATTGGAAATATCTAATTGTGCAACATTGACTATCTCTCGGATGACGAAATGTTACACTTTGCAACATGCATCTTAAGTTTTTTTAAAATTAGGAACAAACAGCAACTGAGTGAGTAACCACTACAGCACACAAGTGGATTCTAGACACTAGTGTTTTTTTGACAGCTAGAAGAGAAATAAAAAGGTTATGTTCTTCCACAGTGACAGAGAATATTAAGTTGTAAAAATATGGGTACTTTTTTTTTAAATACAATACATAGGCTAAAGATGCATGTTTTGAGATGCCAAAAGACAAGACTATTACTATATGCACAACAGACACAAATACTGTATGTTTTTAATTGACAGAAGTAAAATTACATAGTGCACTGTAATGTTGATACTTTTCTGTCAGGAAAAAAAACTTTTTCCATTTTGTAATTTTTCAATAGGAAATTTGTCTTACAGGAAGCAAAATTTTCTCCTTGGCATAATGCTGAGGTTATAAGAAACACAATTTTTCCATATTTTCTTGAAGATAAGTAGCGTACACAATTCATTGTCTAATTTAGCCATGTATCAATATTTTCTGGGTTCCGTCATCTTGTAAGCTAAAATGAACACGCATTTCACTAACACAATTTTGAAATATGTACAGAAGCACTGCTTTAATTAGGTTCTTTATTTTGATAGTTTAAAAAAGTAAGGTTATAGTATCATGAAAAATGTTTCCTGGCCGTCAGTTTCGAGACGTTAAAGAATCACACCTCACCACCTCGAGTGCAAATGAGATTATTCCTAATGGAATTATTGGATTCTGATATTATTTTTATTCAAGAATAGCAGAGTGAAATCCATTACAAGTTTTGAGTGAACTCACAATGAAATTATTTTGCAACATTTGAAGAATCATCCCCTTGATCTCATTCATTACTAACCTTCATTTTTTCCTAATTTATGTTCTATTTTACATGTTGGTGTTTGGCATTACAAGAATATAGTTTGTAAATACAGTATGTAACATGAAAGAATAATTCAGGATCAGTAGAACTATACTTGAAAATGAAGAGTTAGTTTTAGAAGAAAAACCTTGGGCAGGACCATTAATGTGCAGGATTTAAATTGAACAGGACCACCAGTTGGTCTAGGAATTTAAGGACATAGGGATGAGGCAGAAGGAAGATGAAGTATGGAAGTTAGTTATTTCAGTTTTAGATGACAAGGATAAATATTTAACTGATCGAAAAGTGCAAAACATTTAACCTGGTATTGTATGAGTAAAAATGTCATATAGGTGAGAAAATTTAAATAATGGGGGTGGCGAGTTTGGGTACTTAAGAGTGTGGGTTAGTTTCACACGTTCACAAATCAACAGGGCATTTTGGTGCAAAGAAATGTTTTTGGCTTTTGTGAAATAGTTATTACTGGTCAGGCATGGAAAGGAAAGTAAGAAAAGTTGTAGGACGCTGTGATATTTGCCAGAAGGCTTAGTTTCTAAACGAGTCATGGGAGGGGCCTTGTGAAGCCACTGTACCTGAAGGGCCAGATGATTTATAAGCTGTTGAATTGTAAGAGTCTTTGCCAAAGTCTAGAGGTGGTGTGCAGTAGTTGTTTGTTGTTTTAAATATTTTAACTAAATTTTTATTCTGTTATCCTTTGAGAAAGGCTACTTCAGCTGCATGCATAAACAAATTGCTAAATGATTATTTTCCACGTTTTGGCAAACCTAAGAGAATACTGAGCGATCATGGTACACAATTTACTTCAGACATGCGGAGGTGGGAGTTAAACTGGTTAGGAATCAACATAGTGTTTTCATCCATCAGGCATCCATACGGAAACCCAAGTGAAAGATGTATGAGGGAAGTAGGGAAATTTTGAGAACATACTGTCATGAAAAACATTCGAAATGGGCCGAGGCAGTAACGTTATTAAATTAATGTTTAAATTTACATATTCATCACAGTACAGGGTATTTACCCATGGAGTTAACTTCTGGAGAGGTACCTAGGGATGAGTTTGCACAGTCCCTTGAATTTCCAACATGTGTAGCTAAAGTTGCTAAAGACAAGGTCCAGGAGGTGAAATTGTGATTAAAGCATAAGACTCTTAAGAGAAGTAACCAACATGTGCAAACATGTAACAGTTTCATGGTAGGTGATAAAGTTCTAATAAGAGTTTGTGAAAAGTGACTATCTTTTGAAAGACACAAAGAAATTAGTTTTGCTCTACGATCGACTATACAGCCTAGTCAGAAGTGTTGGGAAGAATGTGTGAGAGTTGTCATCTCTATCAGAAGATAAAATTAAGGGTGTTTATAATAAATATATTTTAAAACCATATAAAAGTTAGGATTTTTGAAAGTGTATGATGCTGTTTATTAAAGTTTAATTGTTTATTGTTTTGATGTTTGTAATTTGGAAATTTTGTGTTTTGTAAAACAGTTAAGGTTCTTGAGTAATGTGGTGTTCGCTTTTTGCCACAAATTGTGAATGGGAGAAGTATACCATACAGGGTTTTATTTGTATTTTGGGAATAAATACTATGGTAATTGTTGTTGTGATGTTTAAATGTTTGCTTTGTAAATGTTGGATAATGCTATCAATGCCTGTGTTTAATGTTCAGAACTTTTGATCTTGAAATATGATATGTAACTAAATGTCACCCTAGACAACAATTTGGAAACATTATTATTGATAACCTGCTTTGAAGAATGAATTAAACATTACAAGGTATGCTATTTAATAATTTAACATTTGACTGTAAATATGTCCAAAGAAAGTATTGACTAACCAAGAGTATCAATAAGGAGATGAGAGTTAATATTTGTTTGCATAGTGCTTACAAATGTAGGCCTCGTGGTCATTCCAACAATGGTATCTGAGAGTTATGTTAATAACTAGTTGTAATTTTATTTGTTAAAAGTCAGCATGCCAGTGAAAATTTATTCATATTTAAAGTAATCAATTTTCAGTAACTGTGACCTATTTCTACCTAAAATAAGTAACATTTAATTTGGTAATTTGGAAATACTTATTTAACTCAAAGAAAATAGTTTGCTTAAAAATTTTAATATTTATTTAAAATTCAAATGATTCTATTTGGATTTAGTAAATTTTAATATGTATTTTTACTAAAATTGTTTGTATTTCAATTTAACGAAATTATATATATTCATTGTTAAAGCTTGGGCGAGTGAGAAGGATAGATACCAATCTTAATTTACACTTTCCAGGAAAAGTTGCTGTACTTCAGTGCAAAACCGGTCTGTAAAGATGATGTTGAGAATTTGCCGCCAAATTTGGTTGGAACCAATAAAATAACAGACTGTTGCTGATTAGCCGCATACATTTTAATTTTAAATGTTTCTTTCACCTAGTAACAAAGTTAGTATTTAACATAATTGTATAAGATTTGTTTGGAAACTAAAATGTTCATGTTTATAATTACTTGCAAATATTACTAATTTAAAATGTTCTGTTAATTATGAAAAACATAATATTTTTAATTGATTGATGTAATGGTTGCGGGGCAGCACCACAAACAGGCAACGCTGGTAGGTCACACGCGAAGTTGTGACGAGTCGTTGGCAAGATGTAGGCCGAGATGGCAGTGTGTTATGTAAGACGGCTGTGGAGTTTTGTGTCGTTGAGATAGTGTAAAACAAATATAAAAGATCTCTTTTCTTTGGTTTGCTCAAAGGGTGCATCCCAGCAGTTGAAATTTGAACTGCTGTATAAGTTTGGAATGTTGTAACTTTATGCACCAAACCCCAAAATTTGTGTGAGTTCTGCCATTTCATTACTTGTGTACGTGTGGCATTGGGGTTTTGACGCGCTACAAAGTCAGTGCTAATATGGACAGTACCTACCATGATGTTCTGCCACCATAAAAATGGGAACGGCCTACTTGCTGAACGAAACTGAATGGAGTACAACAAACCTCATAAGTCTGTCTAGCTTTTTAATGAAATTCACTTTTAAGGGAGAAAGCTAGAGCTCGGGTAGGCAGAAAGACTGGTGCAGTACACTTCCACTCATCTAATGAAACATTACTTCCTGTAAGCTTTTCCAAAATGTCATCAAAAATATAGATTACTTTTCAAAAAATACGAAAATTAGGTTAATTTTCAGTAACTATTTAAATAATCTGAGTTGTAGTGTCTGACAAAAAATAATGGTAGATTCATGGAGAGAAAAAAACTAACAGGGAAATTAATGCCTGTTAATTTTAGTCCTATTAATTGCTACCCAAATTGAAAAGTTGCAAAATGATAACTTACTTTCATAATAGAAGTGCAAAATGAAAACCCTTTCTTTAATGGTTCTCCTGTAGGGAAGGTGCCTAGAAAAGTATTCAATAATTACATGATTCTTCCTAATTATTTCGCCACCAAATAGAGCCATGAAAGTTCCGTGAGCATTTTAACTTTTAAATTACTAAGCTTGAAAAATTACATATTTCCAAATGCCACCATAAACATTGCAAACATGTTCTTATTGGCTAACACGTTCTTATTGGCTAACACATGTATGACATAGTCTTACCTGTTTTGGTTACCCGCTGTGCTACAGGCATTATTATGTGCATTGGAATTTTACAACAACTTAAAAACCTGATTAAACTTGGTTAATGCTGTTATGATATGGCCAAGCACGCCGGACAGCTAGAGAGGTTCGGGCTGCAATTAGGCCAGCGTTGGGAAACCAAGGAAGACAGCAACTTACTCCAACCCCCTCCGTAGTGCCGCAATGACGAGGACAAGCAAGCCAACATAACATTTTGTTACCAAGTAAACCAGATCTGTCTGCCGCTAACACTTGTCTGATCAACAGTAATCCAGCTCTTGTCCAGAGCTCTGGGGACAAGTTCCGGCAGAGACGTGCTCGTCCGCCGATGTCGTCTACCTCATCAATCCATCTTTCGGTATTCGTCAGATCAAGTAAGGTGGCAGCAACCCTAGACTTAATTTAATATATTAATAATCAGTAATATTGAGCTCCCCTCTTAAATTAATATAATACATTGTAAGCATTTTTGCATTCAGAGTACTTGTTGTAGCTGTACATCTGTAGCCTTAGCTGCAAGCAGCACTGTTCAGCACCATGTGCATACATCAGGCCATCAGGGTGCGCAGACAAGCCGCAAGCCACGGGCAGGTACTGCAGGCATCCGGCAGCAGAGGATTAGTGTCAGCAGCCCGACATGCCACAGGGGTTACTCGCCCCTGACAGTCAGCAGCCTGGGCAGTGTATAATGAAGAGCCCAACCAGTACAGACAGCAATGCAGTACGATTGGCAACTCCAGTGTGTAACAAACGGACTGTCATCGCAAATGCATGTGTTATCCTACATGTATGCAGATCACTTAATAAACCTTCCTGGTTAAGTAATTGTTTTCAATTGATTACCCGACTTGCCAGTCAGTCCTTTTTTATGGTCTCCCCCTCCAGGGGGGAACTTAGCAACCAAAGTGGTGACCCCAATGAGATCTGACATATTAAGGCCATGGAAAACAGAGAGCATTTCCATGGTCACTGCTAATGGTTCACCAACCAAAACCTTTGGCTGTGTAACCTTATTACTTAATTTAGGACTCAGGAGAGATCTAGCTTGGCGTTTTGTGGTGGCGATGTCAGTAAACCCTTGCTCGATGCAGACTTCCTTCACCATTATGGCCTCTTGATCGATGTCAGGAACCAGCACCTAGTGGACAATAAGACTTCCCTCACCACAGAGGGCACTAAAGTTAATGGTGACATCAGTAGCATCTGGACTTTCAACCAGCCACTTATGTGTCCTAATCTTCTCTAGAAATACACGTGCCTCACCAGCCCATCTGGTATGCCATAGCCTGTAACCCACAAAACTGTCCACCGCATCAACACCACCACAGGGCAACCGGTACACAGCAGATCGTGCCGTTTAGCCCCAGATCGGCTACAGTTCTCCAAGAGGGAGTTCAAGGCGATGCTCAAGCTGGGCACAGCTCTACAATCTGACAGTCCCAGGGCGTCACCTTGGCATATGGTGCCTAAGAAAGATGAGGAATGATGTCCCTGTGGAGACTATAGGGTGCTGAATGCTCAGACTATACCAGACAGGTACCCAATTCCACACATTCAGGACTTCAACCCCTCTCTGCATGGCAAATTCATCTTCTCTATCGTTGACCTGGTACGTGCCTAAAGCCACTCACGACATCTGCAAATCCGTAATTATGACACCTTTTGGCCTGTACGAATTTCCATTATGTTGTTCAGTTAACGTGATGCTGCCCAAACCTTCCAGAGGTTCATGGATGAGGTCCTCCGAAGCTTGGACTTCTGTGTTTCTTACCTGGACGACATACTGGTAGCATTCTGCGATGAAGCCCAGCACAAAAAACACCTGCATGAACTCTTCACACAACTGGCAGCTTATGGGCTCCTCATTAACCCGGCTAAATGTGTGTTAGGTGAGCCCTAGAGCATAGCATTTCATCAGATGAAAGAAAGCCACTGAAAGAGAAAGTGGATGCAATACGCAACTTCACCAAACCCTGTACAGCCAAGCAGTTGCGCCAGTTCACAGGTATGCTAAATTTCTACAGGAGATTCATCCCTAAGGCTGCTGAAGTCCAAGCACCCTTGTACGAACTCCTGAGAGGAGACATAAAGGGTAGCGACCCACTAGCTTAAATCCCAGAGAACGACGAAGCATTCGACGACTGTAAGAATAGTCTCACATCTGCCACACTGTTGGCCCATCCAGTACCAGAAGCCCAGCTGTCTGTCATGACTGATACCTCCGACTTCGCAGCCGGGGCAATACTGCAACAGCAGATTCAAGGAGATTGGCAACCGTTGGCGTTCTTTTCGAAGAAACTGAACCCAGTTCAACGGAATTATGGTGCTTATGACAGGCTTAAACCTTGGGATGCAACAGTTTCGCCACATGGTGTAAGGCAGTGAATTCACTATTTTCACTGACCACGAGCCGCTCATCTATGCCTTTGCTTAAAACCTTGACAAGTGTTCACCTCGCCGTGCACGCCACCTCCATTACATAAGTCAGCTCACCACGGACATACGACACCTCTCAGTCTCACACAACACTGTCACAGATACCTTGTTGCGGGTAGAAGCAGTCATGACATTGGACTACCAGGCCCTGGCTGAATCCTAAGTCGCAGATGAAGAGTAATTACTAAGGTCAGACTGCCAGAGTCAACACTTGACCTGGATTGTGATGTGTCTACGCCAACACCACAGCCATTCATTACACCTCCACTTTGCCACGCAGCTTTCGTCACAGTGCACCAGATAGCCCACTCAGGTATCAAGGCATATGCGAAATTGGCTACACAATGTTGTGTATGGCCGTCAATCAAATCTGACTATCGCGTTGGACACGTGCCTGTCTTCCATGTCAAAAATCCAAGATCTCCCGACATGTCTCCTCACCGATCTGCTCATTCCTACCACCAACATCTCGGTTCGACCATGTGCATCTTGACCTGGTTGGGCCTTTACCATCATCACAAGGCTTCTGCTACTGCCTCACCATTATCAACCATTTCACTCGCTGGCCCAAGGCAGTACCAGTGCAGAATATTGACGCAACCACCGTGGCTAAGACGTTCTATTCCTCATGGATTGCACATTTCTGGACACAGATACGGATCACTACTGACCAGGGCTGCCAGTTTGAATCGCATCATTGTTCAAGAACCTTACCAACCTAACAGGGACATCTCACCTTCGCACCACGACTTATCATCCAGCCTTTAACGGTATGGTGGAGAGGCTGCACCGCCAGCTCAAAGCAGCTCTTCGCTGCCATGCCACTGAGTATTGGGTGGACGTCCTGCCAACCATCCTCCTTGGAGTAAGAGTCGCTTGGTGTGATGACCTCCAAAGCCTCCGCAGCAGACTTGGTGTAGTCGACATGTAGACGCTCCTAGACTTGCCAAGGAACTACGCCAGTATTTCCATGACCTCAGGCCACTCAGTAGATCATGCCATGGTGAGCCACTGCCATTAGTTTTCAAACACTTTCAGACTGCCACTGAAGTCTTCGTATGCCGAGAGAGGTCTCATGGGTCTTTACAACAACCATACGAGGGGCCTTTCCCAGTACTCGGCAGCACAACAAACACGGCGACCCTCCCACTCAATCGCCAACAGTGCCACCCACAACCAGCTCACCAGCAACATCAGCGACCAGCCTCCCTGGTATAGCACCTAGGGCTACATGGTCTGGCCACCATGTTCACTTACCCGACCACCAGCAAGGGGATTCTCGTGAAGTGGCCACATCACTGGCACAGAGGTGCTGTAGCTGCACAGCCGCAGCAACAAGCAGCACTGTCCAGCACCACGTGTACACACCAGGCCACCGAGGTGTGCAGACAAGCCGGAAGCCACGGGAAGGTACCGCCGGAATCCGGACGCAGAGGAGCCCTACACTCCACAGGGGTTACTCGGCCACGACCTTCAGGAGCCTGGGCGTTGTATGAGAGCTCGACCAGTGCGGACAGCAAGGCAGTACGATCAGCCACTCCAGTGTGTAACAAACGGACTGTCGTCGCGGACGTGTATGTTATCCTTCATGTATGCACATCACTTAATAAACTGCCCTGGTTAAGAAATTGTTTTCTATTAATTACCAGACTTGCCAGTCAGTCCTTTTTTATGGTCACCCCATCCATGGAGGACTCAGCGACCAAATCTGTCATTCTAGTAAAGTAAATGTGCCTTTCACCATAAGTAACTGTCTTAGTCATTTATCTCTAAATAACAACTTGAATAAACTCACTGTGTAGAAACCTTCTAAATAACCTCAACAACGTAATATCACATTGTAACAACGTGGTTACGAGAAAGATAGCTCCGGAAATTTGCCCATTGTTAATGCATGCATGGTTGCAAATTTTTTAGTTAATAAAAAGACTTTAGTGGTGCCAACATGAGAGGAGTAAAGATAGCAAGGTAGTTCTCACACATTGCGACGTTTTAGGGAAAAGGTTTGAGTTTTTGCCTATTTGTTACAAATTCCAGAGTGAAGATAATTTACTATGAATTCATTTTAATGTTGAGACCTAGTCTAAAATCATTAGTTTAGGTTGCATGCATCCAAATAGTAAACATACCAAACATGAATGCATTTAACACCAAACCTGGCTCTTACAGACTGATGATCAACCGCACTGGTTGTGTAAGTCGAGAAAATAATTTAATAGACACACTTTTTAATTAAAAATAAATTTCCTCCAAATAATTGTTACATTTCTCGAACGACTGTAGCCTGCAATCCTGCTACCTCTGGACGAATCTTGCAAGACCCTCCCGGCCCACCCCTCGAATTATTGCCCAATCATGGATGCTCGCCTATTGGCTAATAACATTGTCACAGCCAGTGAAACAACCAAAAACACTACAGCTGCCGAGATTTCATTGCAAACTGCAAGTCACTGACTGCAATTAACTAAAATTTATTTATTTTACACTAACCGTGTGTCATTTTCTACATAATACATAAAAATAATCATTACATACATAAGCAGTATTTTTGTCATCATTTCATTTTATTACAAAATAACTATTATATACATATATATTCCATATTCTTCTGAGTTCCAGCCATACTAGTTTTTACCATATAAACTACTTTATTTAACACATTTTAATAGCCTGAATGTATGTTGCTTCAGTTTGTCTGTTATATACAATAAAATTTACTAATGTACTGTACAATGACGACACAGAGACATCAACGTGGTGGCTTTTCTACCGAGCTAAAAAGACTGCTGTTTTTATGTATGTATTTCCCAAGTTATAACGATGCAAACAAAGAAAGTGCGGTACCAATGTTCATTAAATTAAACGTACTTTTCAATAAAATATTATAAAAAAAATATTTTCCTTATTGTTCTTGCAGTGGTAAGCACTCCAGATTCTGATTTCTCACACACTGTTGGGTTTGTTTCTGCTGTAATTAGTTCTTTAAATGACCATTATTTGCCAAACATTACTAGGCTAAATGTGCATTAACACAATGTAAAATACAGTGTTCTGAAAACCTTGAAATATTATTTTGGATTTATGTTTGTATTTTGACTGGCTAGGATGGTTAACTAATAGTAGCCAAATGCACAACCACGAGGTGAACACTGCACCCACGCTTTATTTGTATTCCTTTTCTGAGGTGTAGTAAATCACTTCAAAATACATTACTTGACTCTGGGTTAAAAAAACCCACAGGGAGTAAGGAACATAAACCTGCTCCATTCTTTACATATCTTTTGGTCTTTAAAGCTCACAATACCTTGTTCATCATAGTCAGATTTTGTAAGAACTGAATGTCTCACTGGTTGAGCGTACTACATTTTCACAAAAATACAGCTAAAGCAATGGTGGCTCTCCAGTACTACCATTTATGTTGCTGAAGTAGATAAATAAGGTGTGACAGTAAAAATAATCATATCAACAAATATAGTTACCATATTAGTTCAACAGATTAAACAAATTAACGTAGCCTACCATTCTAGGTAAATTACCTATGGCAGAGTACAGTTCATAAAATTAAGAATTTTTGTGACAATACAAAGGTTAATCATCAAGGCATTATTATATTATAGACCTGCCATTTTTAAGAATTTTGTCAGTTTTAATGGATATTTAAAGGTTAAAATGGACAGACGAAAATGATCAGATATTCAAAGATATTTCTAACACTTAACAACCTAAGCACCAACATTTCCATTTCCCGTGTGGCCCCATGATGCTAGTTGCAAACTAGCTCTCATTCATCGCCATAGATATACTCGTGCAGTCTCCAATTTTAACACAAATTTACGACACCTGTGCGACTGTATGGTTCTAATCCACGTATTCACCTGAGACAAGGAAAGTTTGCTTCGGCCCATCTACGCCAGTTTTTCTGCTGTGACGTCTGCTATGCTGTAATTGGAACTCGTCATTCACAAGTGTTGTTGCTAAGCAAAACCTAGAAGAACTTTCGTAGATATTTTGCTAACTGTGGTTGGCAAAACTGTTTAACATAGGTAGCACTACCATAGCAAACAGTACGCCACTATCATAAAGGGGATGTTATTGTTCCCCCCGTATTATGCAATAATTTAAAACTGCGATTGTACAAACAATTTTCGGTGGGTGAAAATTTTTCTCCATAAACAGTAAATTTTTAACCACGAGGTTACACTCAGATTCCTGGGATGTCATGATGTTGGTTGGCATACTAGTTAAGTACCATTATTCAATACGTATAGTTATAGATCTAGCTTTGATTCATTTAAAGTGAAAATTGCAATAGAAGGTAGAAAATTTATGGAATTTAGTAAAATTTGCAATGATTTTAGCAACCTTAAAAATGTTGTGAAGTAGAATTAATTTAACTGTTGTGACCTCATATGGATATTAGTAAATCATTGACATATTACTTGTTCTATTGATAGTTTTCTATAAAGCACGCCTGTTGAAATCTGGAATATGCATAAAATCTTTATGTTGCATATTTAAGATGGTAATGGGCCTATCTCAAAAATTTTACTGAGAACATTAACATAATCTGCGTTAAAAAAACTAGATGATAAGAGGTGAAAATTTTAAATTTGGAGTTGATTTGAGGTAAATACTGCCATTTAAATATTGTACATTCAAAACACATCAAAAACCCTATGTCACAACATGACTGCTGCTGAGACGTCATAATCCAGTAAACAAGTAGCTAGTAGAAGTAGGCCAGCAGTAGTAGATGCGCAAGTGCGATTGTTAAAGAGAATGTTCGGCAGAACGCCTGACTATAAGTGGTGTTTTGTGCATAGATGCACAAATACCAGCATTCATTCAGTCTCAAAACTGTTTTTTACTGTCCCGAAATCCAAACAATAATAAACAAACTTGAATTTTGGCAGTGGTGTTGCAAAACTGCCAGAATAAATTTGGACCTATATAAATGCTGTGCAGTTAATCACTTTTTTTCAATAACAGTTGATCAAAAGTAGCAAGATTGTATTTTACATCTAAAAATAAATCTATTGATAGAAAAGTCCATGGTAGCTGTGCATGGACAATGCAGCTTTATATCCTGGGTACATGAGAACTGTAACAGTTTTTTTGTTGATAGTGACTATGAATGCAAATCCTTACAAATAAACTTCAGAGCATGTAAACAAAATTGGTGAGAGATTTTGAATTAAAGTAAAAATAATTTATATGTATTTACTTGTTTAAGGTAATGCCAGCTAGTTTTACAGAAGTTTTTGAAAATATTTGTTAAAAGGAAAAAAAAAAACCATCGGTATCAAAGGACTGTTTTCCACTGTGTACAATATGCTTCGGACTTTGTGTTCCAGGCAATTTCTTGCCCGGATAGTACACTTTGCATTGTCCCTCTTTAACTGAACAAAGCCAATGGCAACGTCACTGTAGCTTTCTCTGGCTGTCCAAAAAAAATTACAGCAACCATTTATTTAAACTACCGTAACCTTTAAAAGGAAAATCACGTTAAATCCGGTTGTATACATCACTATAACCTACCGTTCTGCCTTAGCACCTCTCATTTCGGGTACAGTGTAACACTCATTGTTTTTTTAGATAACTGCATATCATAAATACGTCTACCTTCGGTAAATTATCCTTGTGCAAACAGTGATGTCACAAAGAGGAGGAACATATTAACACAGCTAAAATGTGGGAAAACATTATTTTCAGCTATTCCTTTAAGCTGGAGTTGCAACCATCCGTCTCACCCGTCAGTCACGTGGCTTCAGCCAATCTAAAGATTCCAATAGTTCCATTTGTCTGGATGTCAAAGGCTTGGCAAGCTTTAGCTTTGTGATGAACAACAGCTGAAAGTACAGCCCACTGTAGATGGTGGTGATTGTTTCAATAGTTTTATTTTAATAAGAAGGCTGTGATGTTCGTATTATTTTATTATTTTTCTCGTGTGATTCTGCAATTCATGTCTTTAAAATACGATAGTGATAATTTTGGTGTGCCAAAATAATTGAAATACTAACATAAATATTTTTTTTACATACTGACTACTCAAACCAAAACTCAAATAATTTTACAAGCATACATGCTTGCAACATTTCATGGTGTTGAAAAACAGTGATTGCAATTATTAGCAGCAATAAATGTATGGGAGAGACATGAAGCTGCCTTTATGGGTGTCACATCGAGGTGAGCTCCTGTTCACGTACTGTTATGTGATAATTTCAGTATCTAGCCCCATTCCAAGCAAATAAGTAGTTAATGTTATTAGTTAATAGCTTATTTGCATTAACATCTAAGATGATTTTAATATATGGAGGATGGTAAAAACAAATATCAATAACTTTATAAAAAGAGTTGGCACCATAATGTGACACTTAAAAAAGAAACTTCATCTACATCACAACAAACAATTTTTACACCCATTGTTCTCCATCCCACAGAAGTTTTCTGTTTTTACATGGGTAGCATTGCAAATTAAAAGGACAGATGACGAATGTTGTGAATCGCTAGATTTACAGTCGGATCAGCATTCGGATGGGCGGACATGTGACGCATGATTGTAACTCCACCATTAGTCGGCAATTCGAAATTCAACATGACCAAGCGCAGATGTAAGATGACTCAAGTTCATGCAAGAAATTACCACACCGCTAATATTAGTGACCTTTTTTGACAGGATTCAGTATGTAAAAACATTATCAGTAGATTCTTTCATGTACACTAAAATCTAAATTTTTCATACTTTTATAATAATTTATTACATATTAATTTTGCTATGAACATTCTATAGCAAGAATATTCTAAAAATACTTTGCAAAAGTATGTAAACCTAAGATGAAAATATCACAGGATTTTACAGGATTTTTTAATGCTAAATACTGAACATTGAAATTCAACTTGGCTGCATCCCTGCATTATCACATTATTACAAAAAAGTCAAAAACTTTGTGCCATGCATCAGGTTATAGTATCCATCTTCAGAAATGTCATGGTGCTATTACATTTAAGGACTTTAGATAAAAAAAAAATATTAATGTAAAATTATATTTCCCTAGTTTACATACATACTAATTGAAATTATCTACAAAACTGTTCTGATTTATCAATACTGGTACACATTAATGCAAATATAAAAATACCTTTTATCTACCACTTCTTACATCCTCCAACAGCACACATAAGAAAAGGTTCATACAGGAAGGAGACATTGATCACTACATGAAGTAGACAGTGCAACTTCTGATATATTAATCTGATTATAGGAATACAAGAACATGTTTGATCACACTTTCTTCGAGCAAACATTCCTTTCAACATTATAATTGAGTTAGATAACCGTTCGTAACATACTGTACATCCTAGGGTAAAGTCAAAAACAAGTATGCAAAACATTTTAATCACATTTCTTTCGCTTCTTTTTGAGCAGACATTTATTTGAAGAATGTAACTGGTTTGATTACTGTTCCTTAAACTATGTATGTACTATAAAAACTAACACATATATGATGAAGTATAAAAGGAATATTACTTGTGCAACACTGTACCATTGGTGGCCGGAAGTGTTGGAGGTGGTGACACACAGGCAGACACTATTGGAAATACTGGTGATTTGAGGCACATTCTAGTATATTTCATCTTGTTAATACTCTTCATGATTGTCTTTCTCTTGTTCCTCCGCCCTCTCAGTTCTCCATTCCCTAATGCACGTACAGCATCAAGGCTTGGCCAGCATCTACGGCATTTGTGCTCCGCTCAATCGTTTCCTGGTTCTGTCCTCTTGAAGGAAAAGTGCTTTATACATAAATGTGAGTGAGTTTAGCTCCAGCTAAGTTTCCTTGGGAATTGTCTTCCATGGTTCAAAAATATAAGTTAAGATATTCAGGTTAACGATTTATTCCAAATTCATTTTTCAGGCAGCCATCCGTGAAATTATCCATATATGGCTACATAGAATATGTAAATATTTGTTTGCTTGTATTTCTTACTTTCATGCAAGAATGGAGTTTAACTGGGCCATGATGTGGGCACTCACAATGCCTGGAGGTAAGTATAAAGTTCATTGTGTGCATACCTCAAGGCTGGACTTTGTATGGTTTCATTTCGTTGTAACATTCAATGTTGCACTTAAATTTCGCCTACAGACACGACTGTACATGACTTTGTATTCATATATAGCACACTAGTGCCACTTTGGAACTATTGTAGGCATATATGTGTTGCAGATTTCGGCCGTTTTTTGAGACGTATCTGAAACTGTATTCTAGCTTTTTTTTATATGATATTTATAGAGTCATAACCAATGTGGGTGTATACAAATTAAATTCGGTAAATTAATATAAACTATTTTACTTGTCCAAAAATAATACTGAAGTGCATAGATGTGTATTTGCATTTTAGTATCAGTGAAATGCACTTGTAAAATTGGTTATATTTTTGGCAAAACTCACATAAATTTAATATTGAAAATACGAATTTTGCAAGTTAAATATTTGTTCTTACACACAATCCACTACTCCCTGTGCCAGAATTTTTGTTATTTGTCTCATTAATCAAGTCTGCATCACTATAGCATTTGATTTATCATTCCCTTCTTAAAAAACACACAAATTTACATTAACACTCCCATTTATACGCACAAATATATGCTTCACTGCTAACCAGTGTTTAACTACTAAGGTTTTTGCTGAACTTAAAGTGCTGATGGTAAAGCCAATAACAGGTCCAGTTATTTGACTCATGTTGAATGGGCTTCCTATGTATTATTGGTATTGTACATCTTGTGGAAGGTCTTCATCTTCTTGCAATGGCAATAAGTTTACTCCAGGCACCATTGACGCAGGAATTAGCTTGCACTCATTCATGTTCAATTTTCTTAGCATCTCAATGTAACCAAGACTAATATACGAAGAGAGTTAGTTCCCTGTCTTCTGTCTTCATCAACTAGAATACCCAGACAGTGGTTAACCTTTCCAAAAATTCTTTATGCGAAGATTTAACCCTAGTTCTTCCTTCATAATGCAGCCTAGTTCACCATTACTGGGAAAATTTAGTTGCTCATCAATATATATTACAATGTATTGGTGATTTCGTTATTACAATTTCTTCAGAAATATAAGCAGGATCAGCACTTGCTTGACTTATATTAAATCCAATGAAAAATCCATGTAACTTTTTGTTCTTGCTGCGGCCACTTATAAGTCTCCATATTGCTTTTTTCAGTCTTCTTACTGATTTGTCACTATGATATATTGACGTTTTTAAGGATGTGGGACAACACAAATCTCTTCATCCAATCTTCGACATAGATAGGTAGAAGAGACATCAATATCATAGATGTTCCAGTATTCTTTCACAACTACCACAAAAATTTCAGAAATGGATATTTTAATACAGATGAGGCCTTTTGACAATCTATTCCTTATTTTTAAGAGCATCATTTGACTCCTAATCTTGATTTGTATCTTTCCAAATTGTCTTCAGCCATTTTCTTTTTGAAGACCCAAATGGGCTTTTTGTTTGATGAAAGTTTTGATTATTAAAAGGTTTAATTTATTCTTACGGAATTAATTTCATCCTCAATTCCATCTTTCCACTTTGATGCATTTAGGCTGTCCATGGCTTCTTTCAGATTCAGAGGTTGATTACTGTTATCTGAGGTGAAATAACATACCAAACCGGCAATGTGACAGGCTTTAGCATATGTGATGATAATCTAAGGGTTTTTTGTGGCGAGTCATCAATCTCACGAGAAGTTTCACCACCTTTGTAAGTCTTCATAAAAATTATCAATTCCACAAAATTAAACATTTTCATCCTCACTGGTTGGTTCATCTGGTGTACATTGCTGAACATTTTCTTTCAGCTAATGATTTGGAAGACGTACATGTTCTTCCTGGATCTGATTGCTTGACATAGACAGACATGTTTTGTTTTTCACAGAAAATCACTAAAAATTAGATTACCATTTGTTAGTTCAGTTAAGATGGCTACCGTTTAATATTTTCTGGATACTAAAAAAAACATAGTTACTTTGAATTACTACCCTACTTATTGCCCCTTTCATTTGCACCCGTGCCATTGCTCTGCATTCAAAGATATTAAGGATACCATGGTCGGGTTTTGATCCAGTCCAAACTCCAAATGGAAACACATAATGGACCTGTGACATGCACAGTGACACTAGAGATGGGCGCTATCGACTGAAATTTACTATCGACTATCTAAACGATAGCCAGTACATATTATCGGCTAAAAAGTCAATAGTTTTCAGTCGACAACTTTATTGCCTTAAAATGTACAGTTGGCTAAAGTTTTGGCCATGATCAGCTGTGATTCAAAGTGCACTGCCTCGGAACACATTAATACTGTAGGATAACCGAAATACAGAATATTAAAGTACACTATATGGCAGCAGTTAATATTTGAATAAGATTTCCCTTTCTACTGAATTTAGCAATTTCAGTAATTACAATTTAACAAATTAATATGGATATAAAAATATGTAGCCATGCCTTCAAACACAAAATATTATTACTCTAAGAAACTGTATAAAAATTTCAATTTTAACAAAATTAAATAAATAAAATAAGTATTACATTGACATTATCTGACAAAGTGTTTATACAACAAAATTGATTGATTTTTATAGTTGGGAAATACGTTAATTGCAGTATTCTAAATAAAATAAGCTTAAAAGTGTAATGAATCATCAATTATAAGTTAACATATACGTATATATAATAAAAACACATAAAATTTAAAATTTTCCTCATTGCAATACAAAAAACATTTCATTATTATTAGTATTATTATATATTCATGTTCAAAAATATCACTATGTTAAGCAGCTTAGATTTAATGTTGCTTCTGTGATCTGATTTTATTAATCCAACTTTAAATAACACTCTTTCTGAAGGAACTGATGATGCTGAGACATACGCGTTCGTATTTAAAAGCAATGTCAAAGAATTGAGCCATGTATTTTTTTTCTGCAGTACTCTACTGGACAACTTCTATGTTCACAAGGCACATCCAAATACTTTCAGAGTAAATAACAGCATCACTTACTGAGATAGTTGTATTTTTTTAATCCAACACTGTAGTGTCAAGAATGTCCCAAAGTTCACAATCAGTGACATTGCTGGCTTGAAAGTATTATTAATAAAATTTGAACTTTATTTGCACAATTTACAAATGGCAGATGTTGGCCACATCTTTCAAATGCACAGCCACACATCTGACATTTTTTTTCCTTTTCATTTCGGACAAATAACTCTACTCTTATCTTAATAACTAAACCTTGAAATATTATAGAATATATTTATTAAATCCTTCTATTTCTTTTGTAACAAACACAGTAAGACTACAATAAAAACATTTACCTAACAAGAGCAAAAAATGTAGTTACTACACAGTTGCAGTCATCACTGAACTAAATGAAAAATAGCTGTTAAGTAATAAGATACAAGATGTGACTGAAAACATTCGTAAGGAAAAAGTGACTGAAAACAGTCAATGTGAAGGTACATGGGTTGTGAAGGAGTGAGGGGAGGGCAGTTTTCCAGTGTGGCAGAGGCAGACAAAAGCGTAGAGCCCATCATCAAGCAAATTCCACCCTATCACAAAGGCGACCTTTACCCCACCCCCTGCTGTTTAGGGCCATCGTAAAATTTATGGCAGGGAAGGAAGGCACTTCCTGACCTTTCATAAATAGTCTCTTTGTTCAAATTAAAGGACCCAGGCCTGCGACACTGAAAGACAGTAAACGACTTAATTCAATTGAATATTTTTTGATAGTAATTGGAAGGAACAATAGTGAATTACTATCGACTTAATCAATAGTGAACATTCGATAGTCCCCATCAATAAGTGACACCACTCATAAAGGACATGGTTTAAAAATAAATTCATAATCATTACTTTGAGAAATAAAAGGAGCCCAACTTCACACACGATACACAGCAGGCAATACGTCTCCCCAACCACACACATTTCTGTTAAATTAACTTGTCCCTGAATCATGTATCAGCCTGGCAATGTCAAGCTTAAAATTGAATAAAACTGACTCAAAGTCAAAATGCCATTTCTGAACTAGTATATTGACAGAGGCTGTGTAAATGAGGTTATCTTTAATATAGCTGCCTGTTAATAGGCAGTATACCAATGGTTGGAAGGAGCTAGCTCAAAGTATCGAACTCCTTTTATTTGTAGTTTTGTGTGGAGCTCAGCTCTTTTTTATATTTAGTAGTTTCCGAGAGAGCTTTGCTCCTTAATTTGTAGTGTCAGATCGTACGAATGTGCTACTTTTACGCTGGTAGCTTCAAGCAAACACCATGGAAATGTTACTCGTCTGCACTTTCCTTCTCTCTCTAACAGTTTGCCCAGCTGCATCGCCACACTTCTCCTGTATGTGGCCATGAGGTTGTGTTGGTACGGGTTGGTAAGTCAGTTGTGAGCTGCAGAAAAACAGGAGAAAGGAGGCCTGTGTGTGCACACATGGTATGTGACAGAGAGAGAGTGAGAAAAGGGGAAGGGGGAGCGTGTAGTTTGAAAGTCACACTTCAAGCATTTTAAAGGTGTCCAAAACACTGTGCCTTAATATCTCACTCTTCCTTCTGCCTCGTCTTTTCTTCACCCTATTATTTTCTAACATGGGTCAAGACAGCTTTTATGCCAGCAATAAGACAATCTACAGTTATTGGCGAGACAAGATAGGCCATGTAAACAACTCCCTGCTTCCCCACTTCCTTTTTTTCACACACTGGGAACATGCGCCCTACCATTGCTGACAAATGTAAATCACAGTACTACCCGACCACGGCAACTAGTCCCGCGGGAAACACGCGAACTACCGCTGCGTCGTCCTTGAACTCCATGCGCAAACGGTGTGGCGCGCCACAGCAGCGTCCATAATACTGTGGCACAGTGTGTTGTGTTCTGGTTCCATGCGTGCGGCGTGGTGCCACGTGAGAACAGTGCGGTAGGATTGTGAGTACGATG
>PNEQ01099770.1:0-30385 GCA_003012365.1 Medauroidea extradentata | reverse complement strand
AAAAAAAAAAAAAAAAAAAAAAAAAAAAAAAAAAAAAAAAAAAAAAAAAAAAAAAAAAAAAAAAAAAAAAAAAAAAAAAAAAAAAAAAAAAAAAAAAACCAGATCTCCGGGGAAAATGCGCTGGCTAAAGACAGCGTCCGCCATGTCCATCACGTGCGAAAATCGGGGTTGTGTAATCTCCGACGATTACCGCGGCAGAAGAAAAAATTATCTAACACAACGGCGTAGTACCAAAAAGTCAACAACAAAAATTAAATAAAATGTATGCTTAAAACTATAAATTTACTTACTTTATACATTGATTTAATTAGAACGGATCTCTTAGTTTACCAACAAATAAAAATGAATACAAGATTAATAAAAAATACATTTCCTTGCAGCTTACACAAACATCACATTTTATCTAAACAAAATACTGTACTTCCAATACCACATGAGCCATTCTTATTATAATGAATGTACAGTAGTTGCCACACGAGTCAATCCGACCTGCACAAACTCTGTATTGGTGTGGAAGAGGGGTGTGCGCAACATATCGGCCTACTTACATTAAATTGTTAATTTAACACCTAAGTAGAAATAAAGGCGTGTAAAGAAACTGAGAACTGGTAACGTAATTTGCACCAGCGCTCAGCGTGTGAGGGGAGCAGGTCGGACGAACGGCGACCACGTTGGGCGCCAGGCGCGGGAAGTGCGCGGAGGCAACAACCTGGCGCCCAGTGCCAAGACGCGGCCCAAATTATCCGGCGCTCGGTTGTTCAATGGGCGGCACGCAGAGGCGGGAAGAAAATAGCCGATGCTGCGTGGACGCCGCCTCGTACAGGTGTGTCACCCTACCACGCTCTCGTCACGACTCACATTTCGTCCGCAGTGCGAGCCGCGGCCGCCAAAGGCCTACACACAATTTATTACTTTAACATTTGACCGTAAATATTTTGCTAATACAGGCACAATAAAAACGTAAAATCACTATATTTTTGTCGCTAAAGCATATCACGTAGATATCCCAGTTATTTAAATATTTTCAGTTTGTGATAATATTTTGCTGTACACAAGTAACGCCATCTATTGACGAAACTTACAGTTAATTTAAAAATACTTCTCAAATGCTAGTTACGAGATTTTCCGAATACGTTTAAGATTCCTGTTTCATTTTTTGCAAGAAATCAAACTGCTGGAGAATAAAATGATGCTCAGAAATAAAGATATGTCAATATAACATACGTAATCAGTTGTTCTTTGCAAACATCTTGACTATGACTTTACGTTTTGCGGCGCTATTGTGTACGACCCCATAAGAAGCCATGTATTGAAAGCTATCGTAAAGTCAAGTGCTAAAGTTTCCAATTGTGTAGAGGCCTTAACTCCGACACCACCCCGGACTTTATACATTTTGCGTAAAATTGTATGAGGAAAGGCATAAAAAAAACGTGCACGACGAGAAAACATGTTTTAAATGTTGTGTTTATTGTGAGTTACTAAGGAGAAAGCATTCAGCGAAACAATCCGTTTCGAAGGAAACGAGAGAGGAGTTACAGAATTCAATATGTATTAACTTATCCTTGCGCTAAACCTGCCGTGGAATTACAATGCACACACTCTTTGTCCACCTTTTCCCATAGCCTACTGCCAACATTCTCGCCTCTCTTATATTCTCATTATTTAATAATTTTAATACGCTCTTTTCACAATTTCCATGATTACAGAAATGAGTAAATATTATAAGTCCGCAGTATCATTCATGTGTCACTTTTTTTTTCTAGCGTTCAATTTGACAGAGTCAATGACAATTCTGGTACACCGAGTCTAAAACATATGCCATCAGTCTGAAATGTGTGTGTCCAATCACCCAGCGGTGAACATGCTACAGCGGTATAATTATTTCCCCAAATAGTTTTTCGATTTTAAACTCTTTCTCTTTAACCACTCCGAAAACCGGAGGTGACCCACAAAAGAGTCTGGCCAATTGGTTACGTTGACAAAGCTTTCTGCGTTACTTTAAATGACTATCGCAAAATTGTACTTTCGTATCCACGAAAGGAAAAAAAAAAAAAACAGTCGCCAGATGTTGGGACTGGGACGGTTCGTCACACATCTTGCTGTGCTCTTATGGTGGACAATCAATGGTTGATTTTGGGCGTTCACACGTCGCGCTGACATTACGGGCGGAAATCCATCCTATTATTATATTGCTTGGGTTGTCTGCAAAGATTTTAAACGTGAAAAATATGTAACTAAACTATCTCTAAGAAACATCACAAAAGTTTACAGTGCGCACGCGATATTGGATGACCGCCACTTAACAACACAAGCCGACGCTCGCGTTCATTCCTAGTTTGGTAAACAGATGCACTACGCCAATCGGATACACTTATCCCGTAAACCCTATGCACAATTGAAAACTTTAGCATTTGATTTTACGATAGCTTTCAATACATGGCTTCTGATGGAGTCTTACACAATGGCGTCGCCAAGTTAAAGTCAGACAGCCTTAACTTTACGTTTCCGATGAACTGAAATCGAAAGTCGAAGTCAAGATGGCCGTTCACAAAGAACCAGCTGATTATGTATGCTAGAACGAAAAATATGTATCTCTGACTACAGTTTTGTTTGTCAGTATTGCGATTTCGTGAAAAATAACAGGTTTTTCTCAAATGTACTTGAACAACCTGGTAAGTAGCGTTCGAGAAGTATTCGTAAATGAACTTTAAGTTGCGTAAATAGATTGCGTTGCTTTTGTTCTGAAAAAATATAACAAGTGAAAAAATATTAATGATTGGGTTTATTTTTTAATATATACACGATATGCTTTTACAACAGATTTGTATTAATTTTTATCAAAATATTTCCGTTTCAAAAGATTTCCAATAGTTTTTCAACTGTCGTTACTTTAACTTTACAATTGTATTGTGTATTGACGAAATACATGAAGTAACGGAAATGTAACAGGGGCGTCGCGTGGAGTGTTCCAAGGCGTGCGGTGACCAGCAGCGACTATACACAACACTGAGTTGTCTGACCAACCATTTTGACTTGTATGGTCAGGAACATTCCACAGCCAGTAGCGTACAAGAGGCAAGGTACGAATTATCCTATAATATATACACCTTGGTCTCTGCAACAACAGAACTGCTCAAAGCGTAGTCGCTGCTAATACCGCACGCCTTGGAACACAACCACGCTTCGCCACTGAAACGTAAGTCAATTGTTAAAGTATTCAATTGTGTATATAGGCCTTTACAGACACGTAGCATACACTGAGCATGTCGCAGTCGCAGCTAGAAGGCCGCGAGCATCACGAGTAAACAGCGGGATGCGTGCACAGTGACCGAACATCCCGTCACGACCACAACCTTTACTTTTGTGGTATGGCGCACGAGTCAGGACACACTATAGGAACGGAACTGACGAGAATAGCATACCGCACCAGTTTCCCGCAAGAAGATCCTGCGACAAAACTCAGAACACAAGTCGGCCAGATTGTCTGTCAAGCGCGCAAGACAGAAATATCTTTACAGAGTACATAAATTGGGAAATATAATATGAAAGGTAAATTAGAAAAGCATGAACGTACAAATTCCATACACCGACTTACAAAAACTTTACACTTCTATAAAGACATTATTTAGAATGAGACGAATTAAAGTCAAAATAAATACAAAAATTCCAAAGACGAAGCCTGTGCGAGAAATGTGTACGGACCCTTTGCAAAATATTTTTTTTTTCGATACGAAAATCAAAGTAAGAAAAACTATAGAGATGAAAACAAGAAAAAGCACTATACGTAGGTGCCGAAACGTTGCAGTAACTTGCATTAGTGCATATATGGAAAATTTCACATAGTTATCTCCGTTAGGTAGTAATACAAGCAATAAACAATGCACCCAACCAACAAGGTTTCCAGTCTAACCCAACACAATCCATTACCCAATAACTACTACGTTTCCATATCGTTTTGATAACGAATCTAGTATTAAATCCCGACCGAGTATGATAACCGTCTACATGCAAACTTTGGATCCGATTGAAATCGATTTCAGTTCGCTGGCCAGATTTGTCTGTGGTAATGTTGGTACAATTAAAATTTACTTTGGCTTACGTGAAATAAATAAATCCACACAACCATCTGTTTATTTTTCTTTTGGCTAAACGCGTAATTAAATTGCTAAAGAAAACTAAATGGATACGAGAATATTATTGTTACTCATGATCGTATGGTAGATATAAATTCAGTCTACTTCATTTGCACCTGTCAACAGAAAATCTGAAGACCGAAACAACTGCCGAATATGTGTGGTGTGTATTTACTTTCGATTCGTTTTCAGTACGATCCGCGTTTCCAGACATTTTACACCCGACTCAATCCGATACGATCCCAATTTTTGGTGTAACGACCTTGAGACTCAAGTCGATTTGAATCCCGTCTCCAAGAGCGTTTTCAAAACGGTGTTTTGAAATCGACTTCAAAAAGACATGGAAACGTAGTAATAATGTGCTAGTGACTAAGTTATTAGTCATACTGGTTGGCCATCTCACAATACTACGCTCCATAAATAGTCCCCAATTTTTTTTTTTTTTTTTTTTTGCGGTACCTAAGCTTATAAACACTTCGTATTTCTGGAAAGTAATGCAATATAACAAAAGTCCATTCGTGCATATAGCCTACTAAATGTATGTGCTTTTAGTTTTCCTCTAACGAGTTTCCACTGGCGACTGACACAAACTTATACATACCTTGCGCGCGAACAGAGATACTAACAAACTGCTAATGTATTGTAATGAGAGCAATCTAAATCAGTGCCTAATTGGCGCTCTGTTAAAGACCGGCTCGTGTTCTGCCTTTCCGGAATCGTCCTCACTTTCTGCACACTGTGAGTATAAGTTATCTATCATCGCCAGGAGAATGTACACATTTAAATTTTGCTCAATTTTGTCACACTTAAAAATCGCAAGTGTGTACCAAGTAAAACACTATTATATACATGTATGGCTTTTTAATAGTCCTAAGAATTTACCTACTGACTGTATGGGACTAACTGCAAATTCACAGAAAAAACTGATATTTACACATCAAATGCAAAATAATAAAGAGGAGATATTAATTACGGTACTTATGACGTACACACAGTAGCTACGTTTAATATTAGAATACACATAGGTTTCAACTGTAATTTCCTATAGACAAACACGCCTGTCCCCCTGTCTTGAATATTGCTCAATTCACGTCACAACGTGATGTGGGAAACAAGTGCACGTTCGATGGTATGCAGGCAGTGCGTCCAGACAAACCTCACTACACTTGCACTCCCCATCCCACCACCTGTGTAGTCAGCTTTCGCGCCATGAACTGAGCCGTGCTGCCCACAATAACTCCGCCCAGAACGCGAAATAACCCGCCTGGAGCCTTGGGAGGGCGACAGTCCAGAAATAAGACGTTCCCGTCTCCTGCTGCGGCAAACACTTCAAACGCGACCACAAGTGAACATCCGACGCCACATTGAAGCCAAGATTCGTGATCTCTCGCTTGTGAACCCATTTTAAACGATGCACTAGCATGCTACAATTGACAAAATGTCACCAGAAATACTTTTTATTCCCCACACCTTTTGGTACAGTAACAGACTTTGCTTTAAATAAAGCACATTCCTATCTGAAGTGTTCGACACAGCATCCATTATTTTTACTAATTACGTCGTAAACAAAAAAAAATTAAGGCAATAATTATGAACTGGACGGCATTAAGCAGAAAGGAATCAACCTACAAATTAATCGATTTGTAGATAATCATACCACGTAGAAAAAGATGGTCCAAAGTAAGTCTTAGAAAAAAAGATACACAAGTTCCAGTTAACTGTGGGTTGGTTCCTTTTTGCTTAATGCCGTCCAATTATGAATTTATTTGAAATAGTTACCAACGTACTGGACCAAAACTGTGCATTATGCACAACTTCTGAACCATGTTCATAATCGTCCTTTCGCTGCAACCAGGATCTAATAATTCCATAGTATATATAGGGTACATAGCCAAATTTTGAAACTGGTTGAAACAGCTAAACAAATAAATACCTGAAACATGATTAGCAGCGCCATGAACTTTCACGAAAATATGTTAACCCCAGTTTGTTTCCATACCATACAATCATTGGACATAATTGTCTATAGCGAAAATGTCTTGTGCAAACATACTCCTGGAAACACTGTAGTTTCTTGTGACATGCATGATTGTGCGATAGATGTCTGATACAACGTAGCATTCTGCAGACCAGTAACAGGCAACAAATATTACAGATCCTTATTGGCTTGGTCAAATAGGGCAGCTGCTCCTCGTACACGTGAAAGCCCGTAATCTTTTAGTAAGCTGGACGTGAGTTGAAACACAGCAAACAGTCAGGTTTTCCCGCGATAAACCATCACCTCTAACCATCATCTCTACACATGATATCTATCACAATTATTAAGCTTATTAAGAATACAATGTTGGAACTCGATACAGGTTGTCCGGGATAAAATTAACACTTTTTAAACCTTAGTTTTTTTTCAATGAGTTAATTTATAGTTTCCTTACCACTTTATAAACTAAAGCAATCTAAAAAACAAAGTACATATGCGCATTGTGTAGTACTCGGAAGTGAGCGTCAAATATTAAAATAAATAATATTGTTATTGATTATTCTGGACAAGATTGTATTCAAAAGTGATAACTTACCGCGAACCACCTATTGTGGTACCAATCCAAAATTTTCCCTTCTTGCCAGCTCGGACTTCAGTATGGAAGGTACTCGGTGCTTTAGATAACTGAACACACTAGCGCATTGCATGAACGATTGCATTGGCCAAGCAAGAGGGATTTTGAAAAAATGTGACAATTTGTCACGTAGTTTGCAATTTAAGTAACTCAAGTTGAAAAAAAAATTGAACAATTTTGAAAATTAATGACACGGACAAACCTCCGACTTTTAAATGACTGGCACCATGAAATGTTGAACTGAAGGATTTATCGTATGTGTGATGATTGGACGAAAATAAGCAGCCGCTCTATTCACATTTACTGTGAGGACATAATCGCTACGCGACGAATAACAACGCCCTGTGGGACGGTTTAGTCTGTTTTGAATAAGAATTGTAGGTCTGGCAAAGTGTTGGCAGTCTTGTGTTCAGTTGTTCTAATTGCTGGCGCGGATGATATTTGAACATACAAATAAAGTTGTCCACATGACTGCCCATCAAAAATTAACCAAAAAATTATGTAAATCTTATACCAGACGCTGTCGTGCTGCTCGTTTGACCCCTCGAGTCCCTCAGACAACAGCTTGCACGCACCAGCGCCTCGCCACCAAACGTCTCTTCCGAGGAGGAAGTAGTTTCTTTTATTCCTCGCCGTCATGCCAGGTGACGACTGCACCTGCCCCCGGAGCTCGCAAACACCACCGTCGCCACCAGGCTCCGTGAAAGACTACAACTTCACCAGCCACAATGCTCGCTGCTTTGTGATGCTTCTTTATAGGCTGTTCTATGTGAAGTAAGCACTTCTTAGGATCCACTTTCGCAACAACAACAACAACAACAAATAATAATAATAATAATAATAATAATAAAGCAATAAATGTATAAATTTTGTGTCCTCAGTCGGTAACTTTTTGTCACGGTCAATGAAGTAAAGGTCTTGGCCACGGTTTATAAAGGAAAAGACTTGACACTGAGGAATAAAATGTGACTTCTTTTTTGTCGCAGCGCTAATAGTCTTTCAGTGGAAGATTTGTCTTGTTTTACCGTTGGCTTAGCCAGATTTCGCTTAAAATGTGTCGTCGTTATCGGAATGGTCTGAATTACAGAACGAAAATAAAATTGAAAATCCCGATAATGTATATGCAATTTATATTGGAACACATTTTCAGCCATATTATTCTTTCTATGTAGACATTTATAACAATTCAATGTACACATTTATAAATTTTTTTCCAGACGACTTACACTAAACAGTTATACGAACAGTTCCACACACGTTCCAATGCATTTATGTATACGAAACATACATCAACAATACCATATTAACATAATTTTATATAAATAATTCTAAAAATTGTAATATAGCCAGATGTAAACAAGACGAATCTTCCACTAAATTATTACTAGCGCTCGGCGACAAAAAGGAAGTAAATTTCTGTGCTTTTTGTGTAGCGTAGCGTGGCTGTGTTACTGCAAGGGGAAAGAATAACCAGAACTTCAAAAATGTTATTTTAACCTAACTATATACGTTATTTTACTTTTCGCACATACTGTAGGTATATGTGCGTAGTTAATGTCAAAAATATCATGCATATAATTACTATCGTACTAGGGGGTTTTGAACACTTAATTCCTTCCATAAATTATATCGAACCTAACTAAAATTTTAGATTAAAAAAAAAAAAAAAAAAACAAGAAATGAGTATAGCTACATTGTAACGGCAACAATTTTTCTTTTGATATTCATCCGCGAGTTTTATTGCAATTTGTAATACACTTGCGCAGTCGGCATGTCACCAATAAACATCAAGCTTGACACGGGTCTTTATTATTACCGTAAACACATCATCTAGCCATAGCTGCATTCAAAATTATCTCTGATTGCATAGTACCACGTTACGTAAGAGTATCACCATCGTACAGCAACTTGCTTGTTACTAAGGATATGGTTGTTTACATTCCTTCCGCTGATTACATTCAAAGTCCTGCATTCACACAGTGCCAAACATTCGGTGTACGTGTACTATCAAACGACTTTTTTTATTTTACTTACGCCTATGTTCTGACGATTTCACGTTACTGTGTTGCCTCATGTACACACTCCAAAAACCTACTTTGAATGTTTTTTATGAACGAAAATTCCACTTGGCACGAGAAGGTTACTGAGAGAAGGGAGCATACGACCAAATTATCAGTCTCTGGAACTCGTTTGAAACTGACGCCAGTAAACGCCGGCTGCTATGACTGAAACGCAAAGAATGAATTATCGGACGGACGGACGGAATTAGACTGGGTGGAGAGGCGTTAAGCACCACGAAAATAACCACAGCTTTACTCTCACGAAATTCCACTTTCAAATAATCGTCTAACCTGCCGTGACTGACTATCATGCCTCGGTGTCGTGATGAGGGGAGGAACTTCACTAAACACTGAATCAACTAAGGGTCTCGCTGTTCTCTTCGTATATTTATCAACAAGCCTGCTATACAGGATTCCCTGCAGTACTGCCTCCAGAAAGGAATTAAGAGGCCTACAAGTTTACAAGCGCGCATTTAGAAACGCCTGCCGTCGCACGCCGAACCACTTGATTACAAGCCACCGACTTGAAAAAAACGTACCGCAAACATGAAACAAGCAATTGGTTTCGACACACAGCTCCCGAAGAGAAACATTTGGGTGACGCCGATTTTAAACCGAGGCACGAAATCTTTTCACGTAGAACGTAAATGTTTCCTCAGAAACACCAAAGCGTTGTCCTAGGATCAACTTAAAATTATAAACATATTTACGAAATATAAAATCAAAGCATCGTAAATAGGTCGCCATAAACGCATCATACCAGCCACGCGTTTGCATACGAAGTTGGCAAATACTATTTTCCTATAATTGTTCTTTCTCTCTCTTCTATATCAACTTTCAGACTTTTAAAAATGTATATACACGTTGTTAAGTGTCAAGATTCAGGTCTTGGAAGGACACGATGGTTTCGTAGCTTGACACGTATAGTAGTTAATGATAGAATACTGTACACAAGTAAAACAAATGTAGGCCTAACGTTTTTTTTAACAGAAACATACTTTCTAAATTAATAATTTGTTTCGAGCAACAATCATGAAATTGTTTTATAAAAAAAACAGCTGAATTACGGTACAAGTAAGCAATTATCTTTTCTTCTGGTTCTGGCTGTTTTGATCATCAATTGGCAAAAATAAATACACAGATAAAATTGAAATATGAGTAAAACCACGTAACTAGTTTTAAACGGAAAAGTGTTGCGAATTATAGAAAATATATTTTGAGAGGTACCATAACATTATTTTCAACGAAAGTCGACTTTCACTGGAGTTAATTGAGATTTAGAACTGTTATCCAATTATTTGAAGTAATTTTCCAGTGATGTATGATTCATTTTCGACTATTATTAATACAAAAATTATGAAGTATAACAAAAATTAAGAAAATTACGTTTAGCCACTGAATCGCCTAAAAAAATGTCTTCGGCATATATGGAAAACGTAGAGCAGGATACACAAATGTACTAAACGGTGGCTTGTTAGAAACGTTGATGTATTATGTTGGCTAGATACCACTGAAATGCAAAACAATCACTGTATGCATTTGTATTCCACCCAGTCCTTCGCCACAGCTTCACACATCGCTGAAGGCATGCGGAACGACTGTCCCTGAACCAGCGAGCTTCGAAAGTCACGGACGAGGTGGCAACAGGTGAGAAAGAACAAGCTCATCCCTACTTGGTCAGCATCGCGACGTCAGCATTTGTTCGCACAAGCTGCCTCAGCAAGCTATCGAGCCAACGTTTACATTCATATTATTGCTTCCATTGTTTTACGTCTGTACTCGCTGAGATCAATGAGGACATTGGTGCATTGAAAACAAATTGTTAAAACTGCACATAGTGCCTGGCACAGTTGTCACTTGCGTGAAGTTACGTGTCCTAAAAACAAAACTGCTAGATGCAACTGCATCAGGATTACAGACTTCGAATCACACTTTCAGAACGCCCTCTACAGAACATGTAGGCTATTTTGTGAAAATGATTTAATGAGAGAGAGAAAAATAAAATAAAAGCTTTGTTTAATGACTCGAGGTAGCCTACTTAACTTCTATTACTGATTTGATCGATCAGTCGTTGCCTACGATAAAACAATGTTTCGTAACGAATTTTTTTTATTTTTGTGACAAAATCGTTTTATAGTATTTTATACTAGCCACGAGTAAATCATTTGAAATTTGATTTTATACGCCTCCAGATATTACCAGTTAGTATCCATTTCTTTAATTGTCGTAAGAAAGAACCACGCTAATTTTAATACTTTCATTTTTATAGTAAACCAGATGTTCTACGGACCCAACTTACAAAAAATTTAGGAAGATTACGTTACAGGATATTTTCAAAGTACCAAAGAATCAAGAGACAATATTTATATGTGTTATTACATAATACACAACGACAGTCGCCGCTTTCTATAAATGATTTTGCACAATTTACAAGAACTTTTATTGTACTTTCACGAACTTACTAAAATTTACAATTTTTTTTTTTTTGTAATTTTTTAAACCATTGTATGGTACTATTAATAGGCCAATTTTTAAGTTAAGAGGGATTTTTTAAAATACAATAGGCCTACTTTGGAAAACTTTCTAGTCACCCAAAATCATTGTTGGTCGGAAATTATATAGTTACCTACAAGTTAGGCTCCCAGTATACTGGAATGAAATTATTCTTATATAGATGACGTTCTAAAATAAAGTTGAACTATGTAAATACTAAATACATGAACGAATACAGTGTATGTACGCTGAGTTGGTGTAGTGGTAAAGTGCGCAATTATCAACCTGAAGGATGTGGATACTATTCCCAGAACGTCATATTACAAGAACCACTTTTGTTACTTTACAAATAATTCCGAAAACAGGGTTTTGAAATATTTTCCATGTAAACGTGAAATTCTTTTCAACGCAGCCCTTGAAACCTTTAACACGCAGTTAATATCACCAGCAAGACGGCGCTCTTAAGTGTAAAAAATGTTGTCTTTTGAGATTTTTTTTTTGCAAACTGTGATTCCATTCAAATACAGCCACTTAATAACTATTCTTAGCCTGTCAGAAAGCAACTAAATTAAGTAAGTTAGTCAATTAACTACTAAAATTATTTCACTCGCATTTTGAACTGCCTTAATACGACCTCTTGTTCAGTCAAATTTTTGTCAGAAAATCACAACACACGCATCATTTTCAATAGACTGCGAAATCTTATAATTTAAAAACATTGTTTCTTATCCACGTACTGCCTAATTGATCATACTTCACTAGATCTCACCCTTTAAGAAAGGCGGGAAGGGGAGAATTCGTAGAGGTAACGGTAGATAGGCTTCTTACTATTTACTTACTACACATTACGATATACCTGCAATATGTTTACTGAAAAGAAACCCGACAATGTAATTTTAGTGAAGTATGACGCCGCTACTTTCTTTTCAAAATTGAGGGAGACAAACCAAGGAGATCTTGGAGAAGAAGGGGGGGGGGAGGACAAAACAAGCATTTACAAAAATTTCCAGATGGGTATTTTACTAAACTTGAATTATATCTTGTGTTTGTTCTTTTTTCTTTATCAAGTCGGCCATGGGGATCAACTAACACCGACACTGTCATATAACTTAAAATAACACCGCTACTCTTGACACAACCATCAAAGAACCGGTAATTTTTTAACGGCCGAGAGTATAGACAAAAAATCACCGCCATATGAATATGGCGCGTAGCGAAGGCAGCGAATGGTGTTGTCTGTACGTCGTGAAATATGTTATACTGGGTTTAGTTTAGCTTCAGTAAAATTTGACAGCTACTTACGGGCAATTACTGCTAATATTATTTAACGTGTGTCAATTCAAGACAATATTTACGCCTACAGTACCAATGGTGAAATGTACACCTCGGGTTCATTTTAGAACTAAAAAGGTTGAATGACATAGCATAAAACATCTACAAAACTTAAAACATCGTGCAGTCAGAACTGTACATTTTACTGAAGTCATGCGAATCAAAGTACATGTGGTTCGAGATAAAGTGAGCACTTTCGATCTCGTAGTTATTTTTTTCGTTGCAGATAATTTAGTTTCCTGCCAATTCTTAATATTTAAATAAAAAAAAAACCAAAGTAACAATCAATGTGTGTAGATTGTAATGAACTCGAAAGCGAACATTTGTTTGAAGTCCAAATACTTTTTTTAATCATTATTCAATAACTCTTAGAAAGTGCCCACTTTATCGCGAACCACCTATACATACTAGATAGCAAAGGTGTAGTGTGGCAGCCAAAGGCGCGGGTGGAGCGGAGCGCTCTACTGCTTCGAGTCGCGACAGTTGACCAGCGACCCGCGTGGAATGCGTCTTACCCACCTCCTTCCCCACCCTCTTGACAACAACCAATGAACTACACGAGACAGCCGACAACGACAAGACGGCACTGCGCGCATGCCGTTACAATGCGATTCCATCTGCTCCCCAGTCGCCTCACCGGCCGTCATTCTCGACCAGGAATAATACATAGTAAATGCGTGCATCTCTCTTCAATAGTTCTCCATATTCCGGCATGCGGTAACTTCATAAGAAGAAATTACATCCTTACGTTTAGTTTTTCTTTCAGACATTAATAGAAGCTGAGAATTATTATTTGGACACGGAAAAATTTTGGAAGCCGTTATTCAAACTAGTGCCGTACAATCTTATAAAATTTATTCTGCCAACTTTGTGAGCAGTGCATGTGACGCCGGCTTTCTGTGCATCTGATTACTGGCGCGAGATATACAGGTTGTTAATGAAAGTATGTTACAAATTTTGTGAGATGATTCCTGGTAAAATAATGATGTAAAGATAGTTATGCACTGTAAATTTTTGGTTGGCGCAAATTTTAATGGAGAAATTAGCGATTAAAATTTAAAATCGAAAAACCAGTATTTGTTAAGATCCTAAAGTAAAGAGAAATGAATGGCATTCCGGGTGCGTTTTAATAACAAGATTTGCATCTTTTATTTTTTTTCTAATACCCTTCACTGTCATTAAATAATAGGGTTGCTCATACTTCATGTGTAACACGTGTTGCTTACCGGTAAGGCGTCAACATCTGTGTATTGCGTGTTGCCTACCGTTAAAGACTCCACATTTCCTGCGTTCATTTTCTCGAAAACGGTTCACTGCAACAAGGCAACCTTTTTTGTTCATTTAGGTCTCTTGCGACTAACATTGTCATTTAGTATCCAAAAAATGCAATAGTAAAAAAAAATCTTGACTACTGAAGGTGTTAGGTATTCGAAACTATTTTTTTCACATATTGTAGCCTATGTATTGTTATGGAATGTAGTTATGGAAGCTGCATTTGGGAACACTCAAAGATAATTAGCACAATATTAACCCTTGTCTGCTACTTAACAAAAAATTATAAAACTGTAAATATACAAATACTTCCTGTGGTGGACTGAGTTCTGTTTCACTGCCCTGAAGCAGGATCAGGTAATATACATTCAATTACTTCTTCCGTTAACTCTCCAACATTATTTATATTGGAATGTTTCAACTTTAATACGATATTCAATTCAAAAACACTTACGCGAGATTTGAATTTCATTCGACTTGTTTAAGGACAGGACATAAAACAGAAGCGTTCTCACACCGAACTAGATACCATACAAGTCCTTGTATATCAGTCACAGGTATCTCTCTAATCATTCACATTACACAAGTTCTCTATACGCCGAAGCGAATAGTGTGTTTACCTTCGTGTAGAAGATGCCCGTGTGTACCCGAAAGTTATCTTACCCACGTATTACAACGGCCTACTGATACATTTAAAGCAGTACACGTTTATACACAAATAAGCCACGTCTAATTGTCATAGCTACATTAATGTTTTGTGTAAAGGCTTCTAAATAAATAACGGCAATAGATGCATATCTGTATTTATTACAAAAAGCACGTTCAACGAAACGTGTAATTTTGCACAATGCTATTTTACAAGCAGTAAAAGAGTTTCTCCAGTACAGTGTTTTACAAACGTATGTGTGTTGTTAGTTTTACGTCACATTCGATAACATACGTTACATTACTGAACATGCTTGAAGTGATAGTCTCTAATCATTAACAGGTCCGTTATCAACAAGTCTGACCTCAAACACCAGAGCCTCTTTTCCAACTAACTTGGCAACCACGTCGAAGTCCAACCACGTCTAAAAACACACACGTGCCGTATTAATTAAACAGCTTGTGAAACGAGTTTAAATGATATATTAGAAAGTCCTTTGGGAGAGTCATACGTACGTTACCAACTTGCTTGTGAGGAGGCGATTCATAAGAAGAAAACTTAAACATGTTCAAACATGCTGTTATCTGCAGCACACTTAACAAATTAAATCCATTCTGCGTTTAGCAAACAAGATAGTGTAGCTTAGCAAGCGGGCAAAACATCTCGCGTCGTTTCACCTTGCACACACTCGGTTCGTAAAACAGCTACAACAAAAAACGCAATCACTAAACCTAAAAACATTTCATCAAGAACCCTATGAAGCTGCCACACGAGCATTGTTGTAGCATGTTAAGAGAAAGTTTTTCTAAGAAATACTATACTAAACGTGTGTTTGATATATCTTTATCTATGAAAAGAAAACACATTTAAAACTATGTTTCTGTATTTTATGCTTAGAAACATAGTTTCGGAGCACCTCAAAATGGCTATAAACGGTTTTTCAGACTGCTGCTATGTAAAAGATACCAACTGAAATCTTAAAACGAATATAGATAAGCGTCACATAGGAAAAACCACGGCCGAAACACTGCACGCTTCGCATAAAGGCGACATGGTTGTAGACTCACAAGTCAGTGTAGCTCTTATCGCCTGCTGTTTCCGTACCTCAGACGCGGCATCTAGCACCCGCTGTACAGGGATCTTAAATCGCACATGTAGAATAGGGGCACAACTCAAAAAAAATATTGTTCAGAGATATTGGCATTTGAAGTTTTACAGGAAAAACTAATTTGGGTGCTTAAAACTTTTATTGTAACCATAATACCGCACGTGTCATGTTCAAGTATACATAATTAACAGTTGACAATACTGTTATTCTATGATAGTTGTATTATTTTATCATAGAAATATGAAAAGCACATAGGTCTAACAATAATAAGGAATCAATTTTAAAAAATAATATATATCCTGTACGCTAAGCTAAAAAAAGTTTTGACGTTACCATCAGAGAGAACCACTGAGACATGCATTACAACAGAGGCCTAACTCAAAACAAACACATTTTCAGTTGTGCCCGTATTGATCTGGAGGAGCGAAATGTTGTAGCAATAATAAAAGCGTATCACACGGCACTCGGCTCACACAGCGACTTTCTGTAGGTATCAAAGCAGGGCGGTTTTAAAATCAACCAACGCACGTAACGTTTTCATCCGAAGGCAAACCAGTGTCCTCAATCGACTTTTGTGGCTGATCCTTGAAACGCATTCCTTGTTTCCACACAAAACTTGGTAACTCTACAGTTTGGTGTTGCTAGAGAACTGCCTGGCAAAATTCTGCTACCGGTAAAGGGGGCGTGGTAGTGTAATAGACTAGTCGCCTCCACATAACGCGGCGATTCGAGTTCGATTTCCAGTGGGATCGTTCCCAAATTTCACACGTGGAAAACTAACGGACGTTGCCATTGACCCCGAGGTCGGGGAGGGGGGAGTTTTATGGATTCTCCTGTTTTAAATACTACTGAACAAATATCTTATTTCTTCACTCTGCTGCCGTAAATAACATTTTTTTATTCTCGTACACAAAATACGTAACCATTCCATGAAACCTCGGAAATTATTTTTTGTATTGTATCATGATTTTATTTAAAAATTCACATTTATTTTTTAACTTGTACGTGCCATATGTCGTCTTCTCCGTCTACGTAAACCATCTGGAACCACTACGCGGGTTGACTGAACTAACAATGATGCCAATGAAAATTTTATACACGTGGTAAACACAACTTTTATCAACTACAAAATTATTCAATAATTCAAAAACAAAATTTTAAGTTCGAGACTTGGCTCTGCTTAAAAGCTATTAACCAGATACAAGAATAATGTCTCATTGGCGAAGAAATAACGTATGCCTACTGGGGCACTAACAGATCCGACTGGCGAATGATAACTGCAATTCTGATTTTTTTTCGGCAAACTCTTCCATGGAAATTGAACCCAGGTGGTGGTGCTGGTGAGAAACGATCAAATCACTACACCCCTCGACGTTCAAAGTAAAAATACTACAATTAGACTACGAATTACTTTTAAGGGAACTCTAGCAGTTAAAAATGGATTTAACATAAATAGGCAGAAGACCGTCTCTCTTGTTATAATTTTTTTTCTCTGTAACTATTAACGTATCAAAATTCACTTGGACGACTAGAAAATTCATTTCAACTTACACGGCAAAGTAACCGTAAATATGCCGAGATAAAGTTCTGCTGAAAATGCTTGGGTGGTTCATATTGATCCTGTGACGTCGACTACCTGTTGCACATAAAAATACCTAAGTCAAGTCGCGTCACGACATTTACCTGGGAAAAATGCGTCAGCGGTAAAACACATCACGAATACCACCAGCTCGAACGTTCCTCGCCTGGTCATTGATGGCTGCGGACTCGGCTTGCAAGCAGGGGCGTCATTTGGGGCTACAGGGGGGGGGGGGGATTTTTTAGTATAAATATTTTTTTTTTGTATTTTTAAATGTAAATAATGTTAACTTAAGGACATAAAACTGAAGTTTTATTATTAAAGTATCTAATTTATACATGTTTAATTAATAAAAAAGATGCAACAAGGTCACTGTCGTCAGAAAACAAAATTTTGCCCCCCCCCCCCCTGGAAAAACCTGAAATGACGCCCCTGCTTGCAAGTCCAGTAGTAGTACCGCTAGTCTTCTTGTCTTCACTATTACACGCGGATATACGAGCAACAGATTGCCATCGCTAGTCATACGTATTAAAAGCTGCCTTGTATATAAATTACCCTATGACAAACTGCACAACAATCCGCAACTCGATGGGTATAAATTCTCTAAAATAATTATGTAACAAAATGAAAGACTTCAAATAAAAATTCACACAAAGTAATGAAAAAAATCAAAATAACCAAATGTTACCATAAAATTATGAACATTTTGGATACTTCTTGTATACCATCATTGCCACAAGTGGCAAAGTACAACTCAAGCCCATTCTCTCAGGATCTAAAAAAACACGAGTTTTTCTTGCACGTAATCTGAAAACTATTTAGTAACATGAAGTCAACAGAAACCGACAGAGCCCACGTTACTTAAAAAATTTTTTTTTGCTCGTTGGCTTGTAACCTCGTGTTGAACTAACAAAAACAAGAAAAAAATACAGAACAATATAAAACCACCACCAGAAGCAAAACGTAACCCGTGATACCAAACAGTAATATGTAACTTCGTTTGTTTAGTGAACGCAATGTCCCGCCCGGCGTTCGACAACGAATTGTATTGGAAATCAGGATAATTCTCGAGTGCAATAAATGATAAAACAGATGATTTCAGAATTTGTTCAGCCATCAAACTTTATGTGCAAGGACTTTCATAGTATATCTTACGACATCCACTGTACTTATGTATTTACATACATCGGCTCGATGATGGCGTGGTTATTATACAACTTTGCACAAGACAGAAACTTTTGAGAGAAATCAAACATGACCTGTGTTAAAAGATAATTCGCGTGGAGCTATTCTGGTAACCCATAAAATTGAAATGAAAATAGTCTGGGCCCGAAATTTAACCCGGATCCTCCCGAATGTGAGTCGACGTGTTACCGTTTTACTACTTTTAAGCTTCCGTAATTATTACAACAGAGATAGTTGTTACCGTTAATTAAAAAGCCACATCAGACACTGGACACAAGGCCAGTGGTAAGCAAGCAACCCACGTGACGAGCTTAGTGCTGCCAAGCGGCTCGATGCCTCTAACTCAAGTATCTCCAAGACGGCGGATAGCGTAGCTCCTGTGAAGGCGATGACCCAGCGCAACATAGTCGACCGCTTGTTGAAGGACATGCGATGCGTCGTCGAAACGAAACACCGCCGGAATGGGATACGAGAAGTGCCACCAGTGGCTAGCCTTGGGCGGGAGCTCCTACAAGACTTGTCCACTGCGGCACTACACAGAAAACAAACTCGACTTGGTTCTGCGTCACCTGTGGCTAGTACTCCGCCCCTGTCCCACCTGCATCCAACATGCATTACTTATTACTGCAGTCGCTTTGTAAACAAACTTCCACAAACCCTCGACGGGGGGACTGACCAACATTAACGCCTCAGTCCCAGACCCCTATCATCCTCGTTTCATTCATAGTACACTAAATTCACAGCTAAGTAGCTATTATATTTCTACATCATAACGTAGCCTACATACATCTAGCTATAACTCTCATTTTCTCATTAAATAAAATTGTACGTGTTATGTATCTTCTAGAACACGAATTTTTGTCCTCTATTATGCTGTTACAAATATTGATTTCATAGAACTAAAATATTTTTGTACCCCGACTGTTTCAAATCTGAAAAAGTTTTAGCATGATTTACTGATACCTTACAACTGACGCATTGTCTATTGACGCAAACACCGTCTAATTAATTAATGGGAGGTAAGAAGAGTACAAGTCATATGAAAATATAAGACTCTTTTTACCGTTCACTAAAGGTGGTAAGTAGGGTGAACTCCTGCTAAGGGCAATAGGAAAGGTACAAGTAGGTCACACGCGAATGTAATTAGACTTATGCCCTTCTTACCACCCACTAAAGAAATTGACTACAACGAAAAGTTTTGCACCGGAGTGCCTCCTTAGTGCTGAATAGGCGACGCCACATCACAGTTTAAAACATGCCAATGTGGACATACGTTTTACGCATTTCCTGTAGAAATTATTTACCCTACATCGTAATTATTTCCCAGAAATTAGAACAAAGGCGAGAATTCTTGTCTGAGGATTTCATCTGAGCTTATAGGCCACTATACTTGCGATGAGAGGCACGAGCTACCGCAAATACATACATCATTTGGGTCTGAAAAATTTTTTGTTTACTCGGTGACTGCGACGTGGGCATCATACATGACAGTACGGTAGAGATAAGGATGACTTAAGTACACACTCCTTGAGTTACACTTGAAAAAGAGGCCTCACAGCTATATGCAGCATATCACGTGAAGTCATCAAGAAGCAAGTCTTGCGTGACTCAATGCCGCGTGACTCACACTATGTATCCACGTAACGGGTTATCCAGGTGTTCGCCAACTTGCTCAAAGCGCCCTCTCATCAATTGTGTAGCATACTTTATAAAGTTTAGTACACGCGGTTATCAATTAGAATAAGGTGTACACCTTGTTCAAGCCTACTTGCACCGTCTGACTTGCCGACCTGAATGCAAATAGCGTGCGTGCAAGTATTGGATTGTAGCTAGAATCGTTTAGAAACTGTTATAATTTTCATACACCGTCTTGTGCAAGTCGTTTGTTTGGTTATGTTTTATTTGGCATATTTACGTACGTTAATTTATCCTGAGATTGTTTATTTGAAAGTATAATACAGCCAGAAGTCTTGTATAGTCACAACAAATTTATTTATACGTTTCTATCCTGAATGTAAATAGTGTATTTTATAATTAAAAACTACAAATTACATACCCGTGTTAGTGATATTAAAATAGTTTTTAAAATGTAAATAAATAAAAAAATAATATAAGGACCTCATATTTCCAACTTTTTTGGCACTTCAGCTTGTGATCACCGTCTTGCTCAAGGAAGATAACCGTGTATACTAGGATATAGAGTCGTGCGAGAGGTTGGTCAGCGCTTAACAGCTAGGTTTTCAGCGCTGGTGAGGGGTGACATGACGTGAGTATGGAGAGGTACCGGAATGATAGGGCGAAGGAAACGGGAGATCCCAGAGAAAACCCGCTGACAAACGACATCGTCCGGGACGATTCCCACATGCGAAAATCCGGGGACCTACTCCGCCGAGAATCGAACCCAGATCGCCTTGGTGGGAGGGGAATGGTCTAACCGTTCGGCCACAGCGGGCCCTTTACAGAGTCGTGCGCCAAGACTTGAGGTACGGTAAATTCTACAACTGGTTAAAGAAGCTCGTGTTATTAGTTTGGGAAAGGACAATTGCCGCCTGCTAGTAACGGTGACATTGGTAAAGGGGCTACTTCATGCTGGCGCTTATGAACCTAACGTCGGGAGCAAAACCTTACATTGCCGAAGGTCAATTGTCACTCCATAAGCGCCACCATGACATTACTATTATGATATTCACGATAATGTCCTGATGTCTCGTCTCATCCTATATTCATCCCCACCACTCCGGTCAAAACTTGTAAAACTGAACAACTGGTGCCTAATTCACAAGAGTATATGTACAATTCATCGCTCTAAAAATTTAAGACCGTGTAGAGTTAACACTAGTATTTTTAACTGAAAATTGCGGAAATATAACAGCGAGTATCGGAAAATCACGAAACTGCTAAACAAGAAAATATTTTCTGCAATTTCCTGAGCTACCATACTGCCAAATTATAAGTTTCTTGTGAATTATTATCTACGACGCTGTAATTTCGTAGCTTTCCGACGCAAGAGAATACGCAAAGAGGAATGAGCCACACTGGTAAAATGTTCAGATGATTTTCTAATATTTTTGGCTTTCTATTATAAATTTCTAATACCTGCGAATTACAATAAACGTTTAAGAACTGATTTATGTGCCATCGCCCTCTTTACGTCCGAGAAGAAAGTAAAACACATCAAAAATTATTTACTGCCTGTTAGAACGCAAAAAGCACTCTCTTGACCAAAAAGAGACAAAAATATACTTAGCTGTCTTAACTGTCATTCGGCTTCCATGGTTTTTTTATATGCCGGTGCGATTCCCGGTGGGGTAGGTCTCCAGATTTTCGCATCTGGGACGATGATGCTGGTCGCCGGATTTTCTCGAGGATCTACAGTTTCCCCCATCCTTTCATTCCGGCCCTGCTCCATACCTCACGTCAACCCTCACAAGCGCTAAAGATTTCAATGTTGAGCTCTGACCAAAATCTCTCACTCACTAGGTTTACCTTCATTCATTTATTCAGTAAGCTAATGCGTTGTTTAGTGAATGTAAAACATTTAATTTCGTTTTTGAAATTACGATTTTCAGCTCTTAAAAAAACTTACTGGTCCGTGGGATAAACTATACAGTATGGTTACAAACTAGTGTGCACGAGGTAAAAATGTGTAACGTGTCTTGTAACTGTCTGTTTATCTCGCACAGTCTCAACAGTACCGAAGTAGCTACTTACTTTATTTACGTTGCCTTCCGTCACACAAGATGCGCGTCATCACACCTACAGCTGGCACGAGCAAACATGTAATGAAGACCTCGTCTGTAATGCGAGTGCGACAAAAACGATGCAACGTTAAAGATTACAACTGATTTTAACATTCTACATTTGCCCGTACCTTTCCGTGAGTTCATGCACATTATACATTTTTAAGTAATTCGTTGACTGGAGGCTCGGTAACAGTAAAATTATAACTCAGCTTGTATCACTCCTATGTCTGCACTCATCACAGACAATTCTAACATTCACGTTCCTCTGAACGTTTCTCAATGTACTATTTATATATTTGCGATGTTATCTGCAAACACATGTCTTACTATTATTAAAAATACATCACAGAAATCACAAATAACCAACTTTACAATCAACTTTATGAAGCCCGTGATGAATCCAGACAAAGCACTCAGAATGAACATTCTGCCACAGAAAACGAATAAAAGCGCAACAAAAAAGTATTCGTTCAGCACTAATAAATAAATAAAATGTATAAACGTGAGAAGCTACCAAAAAAATCCAATCTAACACACGCGATCTTTAAAAGAAATAAATACGCATATAACATGCGATATGAGGCACACGCTTGTGAATGCTATGGCTTTTATTTTTAAAGTTGTAAGACAGTGCTCATTTTAATTAACACATTAAAATTTACACGATGTATACTTTCACATTTCTACAACAAAATTTTAATGGCAAGATCAAAACTAAAATATTGAAATTAACTTCTTAACGTGTTTCTTTTTACTGGTAATGAAGGAATTGGATAATAGTAATGACTTGAACTATAAGTATTAAATAAAACTTTAAATTACTCTCCTGCGAAAATTGTATTAGAACTATAAAATAATGTGGTGATAAAATTAAAAATTTCGCTACAAAAACATTGTTTCGCTGTAGACAACTACTAATAGGTAAAAACAAGTAACGTAAGTAGCTCAAATCATTAAGTAAAGTTTCTGTGTCCATTCTCTCCCTCATTGAATACAACGTGACCAAAAACATGTTACGTAGCGGCCGTGTTTGTGAACTTGTAAAGTAAAATGTTGACAAATGCCTCATGAATACAGTTGCAGCTATACACTATCCATTCTAAGGTTGCAGCTAATTCATGCAAGTGAATAACAATAAAATTTTTGCAGAGCATAAATTTCATTTGAAATATTGAAAATGTACAAGGTAACTGTGTTAAGGCACAGTCACAATGTGAGGAATCAAGATGTAATTCAAATGCTTTGATTTATTTAGTTAGAAATGTTAATTTCTGCTGCAACCTTAAGAGTGGACAGAGTATACCAATATTGTTGTCAGAACATGTAACTTCAAGCAGGTAACAACAGTGGCCACTCTACCAAGTATTTTGTGCAGCTTAACTCCGTTTCTATTGTCCATATACCAACGCGCGGGCTACCCCATTGACCTAAGAGATTTGCATATTAAATTATATTAAGCTGGAGCTCAATGCCTGAATATGCCACATGACTTTTTTGTTCATCTCGTTGCGGTACACACCGTTCTATATGGTCTTATAGACTATTTCAACACCTTGAAAATAATGAACAAATGAGCCTATACCAGTGGTTAACACAGCATATTAGTTATTTATCTAAACAACGCTAACGCTAAAAAGTGAAATAATCAAGTTCCTGTTGGCAGGGAGTCGTTCGTCTGGAAGGTTCCTTCCCGCGCCAGCCCACCTGTCGCCGCGCCGGAAATGCCGTCCGACCTACTTGATAGCCCTGTACGAGCTCCAAGAACTTGCACAAGGGATACAGAACGGGCAGTAGGAGAGGAAGTGCAGGAACAAGTACCGACCACGGCAGATCCTTGATGTCTGTACACAAGCTGGCCACGTTTCAGCACAGGACTGAAGAAGTTTACAACACACCTTATCCCGTAGAAACTTGCAAGTATGGCGTTATTATCTGACATCAGACTGGACTCCAAGTTACTGTAGCTCGACTGACTTGTGTTGTTGGCCGGCAGTTTGTGTGGCGTGCCTGGTGGACAGTCTCAACCACAAGCCAGGAGCCAATTAACGTCCCTGAGTGTATTCGGTTGAGTATAGGCGAGTGGTCGCCAAATAACGCGAAACTTGCACGTGTCCACGGGACCTGCTAGCGCTAAGCGGTGGCTACAAAAAAATATATCTGCACGTAATACTGCTCTGTACCTATATAACATTACTTGTAGAAGCATTTTTCTTGAATAAAAGCTGTTTAGGGCATAATGAGTTATAATCTAAATGTTAACTGTTTTGTGATGTACCTACATGCAACGAAAACTTAAGTACGGACAAAGATTATTTAACTGAAATAGAAGTAAAATGCGAAAGAGTTACTTCAAGATAACTTTAAAATCGTACAAGTAGGTCTTAATTGAAATAAAAGGCGTGGAAGAGTTGCCGTCAAGACATCTTTAAAACCGTAAAATTACAGCCTAATTATTTTAAAAGTGAAAAAAAAAAAATGCTCAAAGTAAAAAGTTTGCAATTTAACGTGTAGTTTCCAGTAAATTTTTGCAAAGTGAATAACGCTAAGCATACATTAATAAGAATAAAACAAGATATTTTATTTAAACATAACATACTATAATATCTGACAAAATTTTACTGTTATTTGCACATTAACAAAACCCTGGAACAATTATATGCAACGACGAGGTTTTTTCTGAAAAAAGAATTGCTAGTACAAATATAGACCTAAGTTTAACATAAATGGGCGTTCACGTGTCAAAACTGTGTAATATTATATTTGTATGACGTAGTGTATGTTCATAGACGTTACTTGTGACTACAGATTGCACTTCTAAATTTTTTTAGCACTTATAGTCTTCCTACAGCGGCATGTTAAAGTCAAAATTTGCAAGTTACGGAAACATATAAATAACAAAACCAAACATACTTACACAAATGAAATTTTTTCCACTCAAATGAAATATAATGGGCAATATGCAAAAATTTATTTGGAAATACACAACAAAATTCTTAACATTTTGTAAAAAAAAAAAAGGTCTGAAAATATAATGAATATTTTCTTCATTCATGACAATGAAAAAAAAAAAAGGGATTTTGCTGTGTGTTTCTAAATCTTTTAGGATATAGTGCATAATACCTCATTTCAGTAAAATTATTTCGTTCTAGTAAGTCAATTGGTTTTTGTTATTTGCACGTTGCTGTAACTTGTAAATTTTAACTTCGGCATACCGCTATGGGAAGACTATGAAAGCTAAACAATGTTCACAAGTGGAAAATGCAACCTCCGACATCAATGAAAGCATTACTCGCAAACAAAGGCACCAGCACGGATGGGAACTACAACTTGCTCTCCGGGAATGCGGACAGACACCGCTGCATTCCTCAGACTTCGCCGCCGTGAACTTGGCCAAGGTCGGCGCGAAGGTCCGGCGGTATCGTGACAAGGCCAGTCGCAGGGGGCTTCCTCTTGTTCTCTGCGATAACTCCCACGACCCCGGTAAGCACCGTAATCTCTCATGAACCCGGCAATTACGAGCGTTCTTAACTAAACTTCGTCGATTCATCAAGTCTCATATGCCTTATGAGAGACAGCAGCTTTATTACCTACAACTGCAAACCCATGCTCAGTTTTTCCTGCTTAAGTATCAAATCGCTGTATATTCAAGTAACCCAAAAACATTCTGTAAAAAATGCCTGAACCTGAACGGCTGAAACAACGTAGTAAATTTTCGACAACACGTTCGATAAATAGGCAATTTATTAAGTACAGCACATCATTAAACAATGTGTTCTACTTGACAATAAGTAGGGCCTAAAACTTAGTAACAGCCAACGCTATTAGTGACCTATGATGCGTTTTGCGTATTTCACATCAACGAACGAGACTCTGGATGGTTCAAAATCTGCGACGTCATTTATTTGCAAGCTACTGAAAAAACAATACACACAATCTCCATTAACTGAGATTTTATACTTCCGCGTGAAAGCAAATAATGTAACTTTGAATATGTGATTTCTAGAAATTAATTAAGTATGGCGCTCTTCAAGAATACCTCGGTTCCACAGAAAAGTAGTCTATTTTATTGTGCATACAGCACTGGTCTTTTAAAATACCCTATGAAATTAATAACATTTAAACTGACGACATTATGCAGTCTCTACTGATGCCATTGGGCAATCATCACTTACTAGTATTTATTAATTCTGTCTTAATTTTTCGGATACAACGGTGAATAAAAAAATTAAACACAAAATTTAACACCTCCCCCATTTCCTTCGCGTCAGAAATAGGCCAGTTTAAAATTAAAGTCAAATATTAACGAGAGAAAATATGCCACAAGAAGTCCTAAATAAATACTATCAATGTTTGTCGTTTAGTAAAAAAACATTGCAGTGTTAAATTGACCATACAAGTCGATTTTCTCGGTAGATTTTTAATTGTATAGCTATACAAAAAATACTCAAGTCGCAAATAATGCAAAAAGATAAGACTCCGTTCAGATACTAAATACATTCTTATCGCAGTCCGCAAATTTTCATTTCCAGGAGAGTATTTATGTGTCAGTAAAATGAATGCTAATCATGTTTGACAGCGACAGATAACAGCGGATTACAGTTATCTCCGATAAAACACCACGACAAAGAAGAGCAACAAGCTGTCTCTAACATTTCGTCCACACACAATTTCCGACTAAACTCTACTAAATTGTGCCAGTTTTTTTTAACGCACCTTAGTAAAGTGGAAGGCAAAAAACACGCTTATAATTTTAAAAAAAATCACAAAAATCCATTTTCTTAAAAAACGCAAAATTTCCTATTTACATTTAGTCTCACGTACTTCCCCACTGTAAAAGAAATTGAGCATGAACATGCACAATAAAGCCTAATAAATATCAACATATGAGGGGAAACAAAGAAAAAGTCGAAAGAGTATGCAAAGCAATTTTCTTTTTCTACTTACAGGATTATAACAGAAGTCGCAAAAATAGAATATACAGCCTATATCATCGTACAAGGACTTTCCTAAATGTAATATTAAACTGGGGCATCTATTTACAATGTGTCAAGGCCATTTTACGAACACTTTATTTAAGGCACACGTCATTTTGTTGGGGAGTTCTATTGTCACTAGTTTGGAAGCTGTGGCTGAGTACCTTTACGAATAATGCTGATTTTCTGGGATTTTACTTTTTGCACGTCAACTGCGGACACATTGGACGAACGCGTTTGCCCGTGCCAATTACCCACTTTACTCCCTCCCACGACGTGATAAGCATGTCAGCTGAGAAGATAAAGTCGTTGGTCAGCGGGTTTTCTCGAGGAATTACCGTTTCTCCCACTCCATCATTCCAGTGCTGCTACATATTCACCTCATGTCACCCCTCACCCACGCTTAAGTCCTGACCAAAATCTCTTCACATTTGCTAAGTGATTCAGCATTAGTAAAATCTATGTAACACGTCGATGTTTCATTACCCACTGACGACGAAAGTTACTGAAACTACACATTTATATTACTACTGAACTAAAGTTTAGAAAATCTGCAATTTACTCTTAACTGTCACCTCTTCAATGAGATATTTTTAACTGGCTGGTCCCAGTCGACGCATACAAGGAAAGTTTCTTGACAGACAACAAACCTGTTTCACTAAACGCTTTATTTGATAGAAAATATGACACTGTCTACGTTAAATATTTTACGTGTTGCAGACTTACTAATTTCCCCGTCACATATTCATTTCTTTCCAAAAATAAAAATAAAATGTGCTGCATGATAAGGCACAAATATTACACTTCGTAAGCTTTTAAATAAACTTCGTAGTCTCTCACCGGAAAAAAGTATTTCCTCGTTACATGTGATAACAAAGGACACTTCCGAAGTAAACCAAGGATTCACAAAATGTATGATACTATGACCTACGGACTGTTGTCTGCAATATAATACAATGTCTGTAACAAAGATTATTACGAAAAAATATATTTATCCAAAATGGCGGAAACTGCTGTCTCTTCACTCCTGCAAATTTTTAATTTCAAAATTATTTCAAGATTAACTGTTTTCCAACAACAATTTAAAAGAAGTAACATTTAATGTGTTTCCAAGTAAGTAAAGCGTACAAAAATCTTCGTTTGTTATTCCAAAAATTTTCGGAACATTATTATAACCGCTATGGTAAAATACTTTGCTTTGAGCCTTACATACTGATGGGTAAAATGTTATATATGATACTCCAACGACGGGGAAAAATATTAACGCAACGCGAACTTCACGGAAACGTAGTCAGGTTTTCCTACAGAATGAACTGAACTATATTTCTTGTCATGTCTGTAGGGAATACTCTGGCTGCCTCATCTCGATACAGCGTGTATAGCGTCACTCAAACCCATCCTTGAACCCGTCATAGCTTGCTGGCAAGAGCGATGATGATTGATGTATAACTTGACAACACATCAGTCAGATAGTGTCCCGCTACATTCCGCAGTCAATGGGACTAATTTCACACAAGCATAGCACAGTCCACATTCGTTCCTGGACACAACACACGTGTACTCAACTACGCTTACAGGCCACACTGGCTCCAGTCATGACATGAAAAGCTATAGACCATTCAGGATAAAGTGAGCACTACAAATTTAACCTTTAAAAAATATCACTAACAGTTGTTGCATATCATTCAACAGTTACAACAGTTTCCTTATTACTTATATGGTTGGCAACGAATTAACCGAATGTATTTTCCTATTTAGATATTATAACAACACTTAAATAAAATCTATTGACGTCTACTTATTTGAATTATATATAATTAAGTTTATTTTAACAAACTGTATAGATTCCTACGGACAGCACAATTCACCTCACACGCGCAAACATCAAGTGACGAGTCCAGAGAGATTAGAAGTTTCTCGTCGTCAGCCGTAACGCGCGGAAAGATACGAATTCACTGAAAATAGAAATTTAGCAGGGCTTTTTTGAGTGCTCACTTTATCCCGAACCACCTATACTTTAATTGCTCAATCGCAAAACTCACTATTTATTAATAACACGCCGTCAGGGGCGGATCTAGGCTTTAATTCACCCAGGGCAAGAATTCCGATTCCCCCCCCCCCTTTTTCTCATTCTTTCCTTCCCCTCTTTTTCCATCAGTCCAATCAACCCAACAATAATAAAAGTATATTTCATACATAGTTTTGCGCTCGCGTAAATAACAGTAGCTTATAAAATTTTAGTAGAAATTCATTAAAAAACAGTATTTACTAGCTACCACTGGCAGTGTTTTACGTGTGCATTCTAATTATAAATACTGTATTTGTAGCATTTTATGGTGTTCAAGGTTAATAAAAAAACAAAATTAGTAAAAGTCTAAATATTGGCAGATATTGTATATGTTTACAATCATTTACATTTCATTCCCAAGTAAAAATTTTCGGCACCACCAGTGCCCGAGGCAGCCTGCTGCCCCTTCCCCCCCCCCCCCCCCCAATTAACCAACTTTGCATGCCGTACAAATGACGCTTCAACAAAGGCTACCACAACGGTAACGTTAAAAGGAAAACATTAAAAACCAAGGGATATTTTGGAAGTTATTCTCATCGCTATTGACTACTGGATCACCGGAAAACTTGCGCGGATTACAAAAGCCAACATTAAAAGAAAATTTTAATAACTATCCTTGCAACCTAAAAGGAAAACATTAAAAACCAAGGGCTATTTTGGAAGTTATTCTCATCGCTATTGACTACTGGATCATCGGAAAACTTGCGCGGATTTCAGAGGCCAACATTGTCCTGCAGCCTACATGACAGAAAAATCAAGTCTGTTTTAAAAGAAAATTTTAATAACTATCCTTGCAACCTAAAAAGGAAAACATTAAAAACCAAGGGCAATTTTGGAAGTTATTCTCATCGCTATTGACTACTGGATCATCTGAAAACTTGCGCGGATTTCAGAGGCCAACATTGTCCTGCAGCCTACACGACAGAAAAATTAAGTCTGTTATAAAAGAAAATTTTAATAACTATCCTTGCAACCTAAAAGTAAAACATTAAAAACCAAGGGCTATTTTGGAAGTTATTCTCATCGCTATTGACTACTGGATCATCGGAAAACTTGCGCGGATTTCAGAAGCCAACATTGTCCTGCAGCCTACATGACAGAAAAATCAAGTCTGTTATAAAAGAAAATTTTAATAACTATCCTTGCAACCTAAAAGGAAAACATTAAAAACCAAGGGCTAT
>PNEQ01099769.1:0-30401 GCA_003012365.1 Medauroidea extradentata | reverse complement strand
AGTTCTTCAGTAGCCGCCGTCGTGGACGGTTCTGTTTTTTGGATCCTGTGTCGGGAATTCGGCGCATTACGTGTTTGTGATGTCCTGGAAGTTTCTAGAGTTTGATAGTGTTTTCTGTTAATGGATATTGGTTCTAATTATTGACTCGTTTCGTGTATTGATTGGAGTTATTGGCCGTGGGCGAAAGCTAAAGGCCACTTTTCACGTAAAAAAAAAAAAAAAAAAATTCCATTAACTGTGATGGCGAATGGACGTGTGTGAGCCACCGAGCTGCCCCTGCTCGAAGTCTTAAACTTTTGAGTTCCAGTGAAGAAATGAAGGAAGGATGTCCCGCTGGCCAGTCCAGGAGGCTTTCTGATATGTTGCATCGGGAAGTTTAAAAAATTAATTCCTTTTAAAACCTCCGTCCCAATTGTGTTAACGTCCCGCCGCCACGTTTCCCCGAACAGAACAGTTCAGTAATATTTTTGGACGTATTTTGTTTAAACTCACTGATAACCCTGAAATTTAAATGGTCTACCTGAGCATAGTAAGTAAGTGAAAACTATCAGTAATTGATTGACAAAATTGAGAATTTGCCGTATGTGTGTGCTGCCCGTTGGTTTGTCGTCCCCCTGCCCATTTGCTATGTTATCAGAACTTACTTAACTATCCTTATTTTCACTTTTACTGCTACATACTATTTAAGAGCATTTACAACATATTTTCTCAGTTATCCTTTCATGCAAGGTTATTAGGATTGCCAGTAAAGTAACTAAGACATGAATTAAACGTATTACTTTATTTTGGACAGAGATTTTGGTGTCCTTAGTATTATTCAATTTTATACTGTAGTATTTGTGTATACGACGTAATGTCACAATCTGTCTTCAATAGTCTTTTCTGTTTGTCCCTACATAAATTTAGTTTTATTAATCACTCATTGCTGTTAAAATTATTTCATCGATTGAAATATAAAAATATTACATGGTGTAGTGTACTTCGATACATACATTTCACTGAATTCAATGTTGTGTATTCTAATACATTTCTAACGTTATAAAATGGTATATTATAATACATCGATTGAATCCGATTACATTACATTTTATTATTACGCGTTATTCTGTATGACCTCACAAAAATTAAAATTCCTGTCCTCAATTTTAATGTCCCACCTTGCTTGTTCAAGATGTCGTAATGGCTGCGGATTTTTTTATATATGAACTGCCAGAATGCATACCCCTGTTATACGAACATGTTTATTGGTCAGTATGACGTGTTTACCAGACATGGATTCTTCTCGCTACTGACCACGACCCACCGTTTTTGTATGTAATCCTCGTTAGTCGACTACAGCGATACATGCACAGAAACTTGAGGAATATGAATAGTATGTCCGTAATCACGCACTGACCTAACGCACACACAAATATTATTGCGAATGTAACAGTACTCCATCGTTAATGTTACGTGTACAGTATGTGCATATTCCTCCATTGTTGTCAACTAGTGAGGTGGTGCAAGTCTTTATCACTTTGCAGGAATCTGCAGGTTCGATTCCATACTCCGCTCATCCCTGTTCCAGTTTCCCATGTTTTCCCGAAATCACTCCAGGCGAATGATGGGTCGAATACCTTGGTATTGGCTATGGCCGATTACTTGCCCGGTTCTCTGGCATTCAGTTATGTGCGTTACTGTATCAAGTGATCTTTGCTGTTGAGATGTTAGGCCTCCATTCTCTCCCAACCCTTAGTGAACGCAGTTGGTACGGCAGCCAGTCATTCGAACGCGTACGCCGTATTACATTGAAGTAAGATTGTCTTATTACAGCCTACTCATTTACAACAAGGCGACGTTTTATACTTCTGACGTGTTTCTCTAGTAGAAAACCGCATTTAAAGTTCGTAATTCTTGATGGTAGAAAATTGGCATGCAATAAAAGGGGAAGCCAGCCTAGTATTTTGTATTGGGGTACAAGGTATTGATGCGATTCTAATGTGTATTTCAAGGTCCCGGTGGTATAAAACATTGCTCAACTTGTCATTAAAAACTTCTTTTCCATTATTTTACAAAAATACACGTAAAATTATCCATGATTAAAGGATCATACCACCCTTAATATATTAGTTTTAGGTACAAAGTGTCCCATACATTTTCTACTTGGTTTTTCATAAGGAATCGCATCTCTAAGTGTATCGGTCGAATTCAGCTGCATCTTGTATAAATAGGTTGGTCCTGAACTACAGGTACAAACTCAGGGAGGTGATTCCTTATGAAAAATAAAGTAGGACATATGTAGGACACTTTGTACCCAAGTGTAATGTGGGAGTAATGAGCCACAGAATTTCGAATTTGATAACCGTATTTATTTTCTAAATATCGGAAACAGAATTATGTAGAACGACAATACTCTAAACATTGATTTGTGTTATAACAGTCTTCAAATCCACATCAAATGTTGGTAGGTACCTTCAGCCATTACCAAAAGAACAGAGGTGGCCACCCTCTAAGTGGACTAAATGTTTGTGCCATCGAGATAGTGGAACATTTGACGATGTTTTATTGAGTAATGCGAGGTTTGTAATAAAAATGGTCCTCTTATTACAACTGTCTAGGGCTCATAGTTTTCGTCAAAAATGCACGCGAAGCGTGGCTGAAGCGATAGAGTACCAGGAGAGCATAGTTGCCTATGTGTACATTGTGTTTGGAAATGCCAAATTGTTCAATCCAAAATGGGTTAGAAAACTTTACATACGAAAAATATCTTACAGTAATTGTAAGGGAGATATCCACCCTTACAAAGCGACGTTTTACCGAACAAAAATTAAATCTAACAAGACAATAAGAAATGTATTGTGAATTATTACATTTATGGTAAGTATTTGCACAGCCACTATTGTGGTGTACAACTTCGAGAAAAACGAGGGGATGGTACGGTCCTACCAATGTGTGTGTAATATGTACGTATTTTGTATTGCTTTCAAAGACAATTACAAATGCATAGAACAAGCCACCTTCACACAACATGTTAATGTGAACTGTTGAGAAGAAACACTTGTGAGGGTGCACTTTATTGCTTGCCAGGTATGCAACCTGCATTGCAAGGCTGGTCATATGACACAGTTTCGCGCCCATCGTTCGCTTAGTACCGCTACCGTGGTGGCCTAAAGGGATTAAAAGTGATTACCTCTGTTAAATGGGTTACTGAATCTTCTATATATATCACTAACGTAACAGGCTATCTTGAAGGTTTTCACTTTAGCAAGACACCCATAGATATCCTTAGTTAAGATTTTTTTTTTTTTTAAATTTAACCCTTGGTTGGGTGTAAAATAGGATGTGTTTTAGATAAATCCTTTAAACCTATAGAAACGTTCGAAATATAGTAGATTCTCGTTTCATGATATGTAAACGCGCCCAAATTTCTTTATTATAACTCTCAGTGATGTGAAAAATCTTATGTTTAAAATGTCGAATTTAGCCGTGACTGTGGGTTATAATTTTCATTAGTAATAGAAAAATGCGTTGCAGTGGATTAACATGTGATTTGAATTTTCTGAATTCGACAACTAAAGAGTTGAAAGATCTTAAAATTATAAATTTTTTTGTTAGCACACGAGATACTGTAGTGATTCAGAACTGAACCTCACGCAAATACCAAAAATAAGTGGTGTTTTGCAGAAATCATCCAAGTAAAAGAAGTAAACATAAAAACAAGGTGTGAAGTCTGACGTGTGCGTATGGCGTCGTAGCTTCTAAACGAATGGATAGATTTTGATGCAGTTTTTTTTTTAAAGTTGACGTGACCGGTATGGTTCTTAGATATAATTTATAAAGATCTGCTCTTTTCCAGTTGTTGAAGGATTGTCAGAAGCTTCTACTGGTCTGATCGATCCGAAATTTTAATATGTGACTATAATATTAAATTAAGATTGTCACCTTTAATTGATGCTGCAGCATTATCTGGATTGTGCAATATTCCCAACTCATTATTTTCAGTCTGGGTTTTTTATTTAAAAAAAGTTGTACTTGTGAATATATATTAACAAAAATGTTAACAATTTGTCATTTATAGAATGTGGGATGGTTTCTTTCAATAAAACACTATACCATTATGTCATCTTTAATATTGACAAAGTGATTGCCATTGGGAAAATTTCTTCGTAAGACTTAAAGTATATTATCCGGAAATGAAAGTAAGGTCACCACGATTTAATTTATACCACAGTCAACGTTTTGCAGTTATATCTTTTCATAGTGTTTTACAACCTCAGTGTGCTAAATGATTGAATATTTGTTTTATAAATTTTTTTTTTTTTTTTTTTGTATTTTGATCATTTAACGGTTGTACTCTCAGCATACCAGCATCTTATTTACTACTTTGACGATCCGACTATCCTTTTATTCAAGGCATTTTGCTGTGATTATAAAAATACAATCTTTTTGTAGAGTGGCCGGGATAGACCTGGAAAATTTTTCACATTGACAGCTGCTTAAGGGGGCGGTTCACGAATTTGCTCCAAAAATGGTACTTTTTGTTCGAAAATACTGAGAATGTTAGGTTAAGAACAAATTAATTACTTATGCAGGAAGTACAGTTCGTAGATTTTTGTGATTCATCATATATATTAGATTCCCTCGCCCAAATTGTATGAAAACAAATTCTTCAAGTTTGACCGCAGGGTCACCACAACTAGTTTGCGTATTATAAAAATTTATAGCTGAGTTATTAATCTTGTGTTTAAAGAGATCATTTAATTAAAGCAGATATACTTCGAGTATCTCAAGCGGGCAACGGCGCTGAAGGACTGCTAGTATCACTTAAAATTAAGTTTATAACAAAACTAGAGCGAACTCTGCAGAAACCCCTTTTACTCTACAAATAATTTCCGTTATTATATACTATACCACAAGCCCATTATTATGGTTAATTACAGCTTAGTATTTTTTACAACTTATTCGTAATTTTGTAGAATTAGTTTTACGTCTAGTATACACAATTTCATACTGTTTTAATTTCTAAAAATTGTTTTATTTGTTATTCTAAAAAGGTAAACAATGTCAATTTGCTATTAAAATAGGTTAATGGTGGTTGTGATTTTTTAAACACTATTACATACTCTGCGTCCATTTTGCTTTTAACATTGTAGAGTTTTTTTTAATAATCTAATAAATCAAATAATATTTTCCGTCAGTACTCGCGTGATGTAAAGTGGCTAAGAAACGAAACTCTTGATTTATTTGTGACAACCATTTCTTTAATTTGTTCTAAAATTACTACATGAAAACATTTTCTAATCTAATTATGAAAGCCTTGAAACCTTTCTTAGTATCCATAGGCCAAATTGTCTTAAGATAGAAACGCAAAAGACTAATTTTTGTCGTTTCCGTAAATAATTTCAATAATTTCTTATGAAAACCAATTAATTTCAAGTAATTGAAATATATATGATAGTATTAAATATTTGAAATTAAATATGCACTGTATAACAATTATAAAATTTTTAACGTACACCAAACATCTTTAACACAAACTTTTTGTGGCTATCAGCAAACCTCTACACTTCTCAGAAATATCTTGACATGGTATAAAGAGCGGTATATCTTAAAATGTTTTAAAACATAAAATACTATTACCTAAGGAAAATTTTTATTTATCTGCATGCATTAAGGTGATTTCATTGCTAAAGAACTATTAATAATCTCATGTTTGTCTTGTGGTACACATATGCGTTAGAAACTAAACGTATACAATTTAATATTGAGACTCATTACTTTGTCGATAAATATAACGGTGGAATTTAAACTCTTGAGCACAAGATTGAAATACTTATTCCTCTGTCATTTCTCTTGCATATTTGTCTAGCTGAAACTATTTTGTTTGGTTTTATAAAATCATTCAAAATTTTTCGCCTGCTGGAAAAAGCAAGCTGATTTACTTAAGATAAAACTTGTTGTGAAGTAAAAATGGGAACTAATTCGCAGGAAATTAACACCATGATCATTTACAATGTCAAAAATGTATACTTAATAATTGCTCCACCGAAATAGCATAATGCTCTTTTATTGCAACGCTGATTTCTATTATATAAGTAAATCTGTTCTTCGTGCCGAATTTCTATAGCTGTACAGAGATTCTAAAATTGTTGATTAAATTGCCGATGTTCTGAGTTACCAACAAATACCTAACATTTTAAATGCCACGGCAACAATTTTGTATTTATTTACAAACTGAAGCAGGTATAGTAAAATCAAATTTTTCCAGCATTATTTTATACGGCTTATTTTTTCAAAGTAATATACTACGGCTAATTAACAACTTCATTAAAAATAAATAAAACCAACCGGTACTTCAACATGTATTAAAAATACTGGTGTACTAAAAAAATTTTTAAAAAATCTAAGAAAATTTCGAGATGTCATCTACGTATTAGAACTTTAAACAATATTCAAAATAGAGTAAATTTTGACCCGGGGCCCTAAGGGATTCAGAGTCTCCGGTATTTCGGAAATCTTATTCAAACGTGATTTATTATAGTTTTCACTTTGTTCCGTTTTTCGTAAAGTTTAACAAAAACTTAAAAATTAAAACAAAATACTGTTAATGTAATGTCTGTTACAGTTCTGCTGTTTAGGATGAATACAGAAGTTCAAGTAATACAAGGTATACTACGATTTCTATTTGCACTGAATACACTGAAAGTCCTATGTTAAAAAATGTCTGCATTTTAGTTAGAGGGCAAGAAATACATTGATAACGAATATTCCTAAATAGGCATTTCTTATTCTCAAAGCTGTCAAAATGAGCTGAAATGAGAAAGCATGTCTGAACGTTTCAATTTCACTGTCTAGATTGTGTTCTCAGATTAGTAAAGAAGTAAAATCTAACTGCTTTATTGTGCTAATGAAGTGTAAAACGTAAGTTACTTATACTATTCCTCTTATAACAGTTACATTGATTTTACTTTCGATCGGAATTTAAGTATTGAAAATTGTGTAACAGCTGCAGTATAAATTATGTTTTAATAACAACGTAGTTCAAAAATATAGTTACTTTTTAATATATGGTAAATTTACATCGACTGCAATATCTTTATGCAACCGTAAACGTAGCCCTAAGGGCTCAGTTTCCAAGAAGTATTTATCCGTGTACTCAATTGGTAAATGATAAAATGTACGAAATAACTCACATTGGTGAAGTAAAACTTCCAAATAGTTGTGTGTTATACTTGCATTTATACACATCTATATTGTTTTATATAAACATATGAAGACGTTTCTCAATATTAACTACCTCGACTAAAAAGGCCATTTAACAACAGTTTTCAGGTTTTATTTTGTTACTGATTAAAATCTAGCTATAGCATTATTTGCAACATGCAACATTTTTAAAAATACAAAATCTATCATGTGCGACACGATAACTAAATAAAATTTGGAATATAAATATTTGCTTAAATCTACAAAAACTTGATTTAGTACCTAAGTCGCAATACAACTGCAATTCATGTTCAACACAAATACAGAAAAAAAAAAAAAACACAGTAACACCAACACATCCGTATACATTACAAAGTTTGTTTTGCTGCACAAGTTATAAAAATCCGTAAAGAATGATCACAATGTGTAATTGCACTACGGCTGACTAACACTGCTTAGTTCTGGCTACTTATTTCCAAGGGCTGACTCGCTACGTATGTGCATTACACATCGGCACTTGCTGAATGATATATTACTTTTCCTAACTATCCACATGTCTGTGGGGCCCGCTAGCTGCTCGGCTCCGATTTCCGTAGCGTCGAACATTAGAGCTACGTCGGCGTTATTTGGATTAAGAAACCTGAAGTGTGGTTTGAAGCGGGAATCCATGCCGTGGCCGTAGTTGTTCAAGATGATAGAGTCTTTGCTGTGATCCATCGAAGACTTCGAGGTCAGATACACGCCATTGCCATGGCTACCATCAAAACCCAACAGCATTCCACTTAGTTTGATTTTCTGATAATTACTAGTGGTCGTGTAGTGGTACAGTTTCACTCCCATAGTTTATCTGAAAAAAAAAAAAAAAAGACATTCACTATTTTAAGCTTTATATGTTGGTCGTGACAATCTCAACACGAAATACAGTCTTGAAAATATTTTGCTTTGGTGTGCAGTAATAACATTTAACAATTCCTACGATTATTAAATTTTACGTAAATTTTCAGATTGAACTACATTAATCACTTAATGTTTTCTTTTTGAAAGTTTTTAACTAAATGCACAAATATTCTCACTATTTAAATAATTATATTTATCTTCTGCCAAAGTTAAGATCAGTCATTTTCAAAATGAGCGTCACTAATAACATATTTAACATGGATGGCAATTGGATGGCGTTGTGCAGAACGGAACCAATCTACAAATTAATTTATCTTTAAATAATCATACAAGTAGAATAATAAGGTGAAGATTACATCCTAGGAATGTAATTATTCAATCATAATGCATAAATAAAACGAAGATGTTAGAAAAAATACTTTTACTACAAGGTTTGTATGGACACAGTTGACAAAGACATTTAATATCTCAGCTTCAGTTATTTGTGTATTCGCTCCCTTCTGCATAACTCAAATTGTTTTGTTATATGGGAAATACGAATAGAGTATGCATTACGCCTACAATATAAATAGCACTTAAATTGGGTAGTTAAAATTACCAAAAATTAAAAAGAGGAAGTAACTATGCAGCTTAAAATATTCTCTGTACATATGTGACCGTTTAAAAACTGCCTGTACCTTAAATCAGGCTACATTGAAATAAGGTAATTGTGAAATTTGGATTTGTTTTGCTCTATTCTGTATCAATTGTTTAAATCTGTGTAGTTTCTAAAAAGTTATTTTTTTTAGTTTTTGTAAATATAAATTCAAGTGAAGTGTTAAACAGATAAAGTACTGACTGATTTAATGTCTTATAAATAAACACTTAAATATATGCATTCGTTTAAGAGCTACGAAGCCAAGACAGGCAGGCATGGGCGTCATACTGAGTTTGTCATTTCTTTATGCCTTTCCTATTTTGCTAACATATTATATTAGTTAATAAAATTTCTTTCCTCACTAAAAGAAGCTATTGTTTCAGCTACACCGCAGTCAAATAATTTATATAAGTAAAAAATATGTCTCTATAAAAGGTCTAGGGAACAGACACCAATTAAGAAAATAGTTCATTAACTTGAAAATATATATAGACTGTTTTACAACCAATGCAGAATTAATTTTTAAAAATCTGATTAGGTCCGTCCGTTTAGCAGCTACGAAGCCACGGACAAACAGACAAGCCCGCGAAACCTAGCCACTCTAACTAGAACCAGTAATTTAAACTGAACGTTTGCAGTGATGAAAACAGACTATAGATACTGCATAATTTATGATTTATGCAAAAACCAAGATAGGTCAAAGGAATTACTTCATACATATAGAGCCACAATTTGTGCAGTTTATTTCTGGGCCTCTGGAATTGAATTGTGTGCCACACAAATTTAGAGACAATATCATTACCCTTAAATAATTTTATTCACAAATTGTGTACTTAAAAATTAATTGTAACCTGAAATGTTCACCAACTTCGCTTAATTTACAACATATAACTTATTTCAAAACAGCCATTACAAAGGTTAGTGTGTACAATAAAATGATTAGTTGCGAATTAATCGTCGGTTACGATATTTGTCTATTTAGCGCTGACCCGTTTATTTTTAGCTGAGTAAAAGTCATTCAGGTTATCTACAGTTTCTATGGTGCTAGTTGGTCGACTATAGCCTACAGCTAACTGGCAATACTGTTGATTTAAAACGTTCTTGATGCAATCGAAAAGGCAACCGAATCTGAACGTAAACCTTGTATTCTGCATTAATTTATTTACTGCAATTATCTGGCCATGTGATAAAATCGTTACTTACAGTTAGTAGTATTACGTGGCAATCACAAACACAATTCATTGCATTATTCTATAGCACCATATTAAACCACAAGGTGATGTGACAATCTAAGTAGTCTACGCACCGATACACAAACACTGTCGTGTAGATCCCAATCGGCTTACGTAGCTCTTCCAGAAGCTTGGGCTGTTTTCCAGAGTGTATGAAGGAGTCACGAATTTTTACCGACGATATTAAGGGGGACGCGATAGTAGAGGGGTCAAGCTTCTCGCCTCCCAACTAGGCAATTCGAGTTCGATCCTGGAAATTTCCATTTTGAAAACTTGGCAAACGTTGCCGTTGGCCCGGAATGTCTACTTGAGACTTCTCGTTTCCTCCGCCTCTCTCGTTTTGTCGCCGCTCCATACTCATGTCGCTTCATCCGTTAATCGGATCGGCGGGCGACAGTCTTGTCTCGCTACTCTTATCAGCAACTTCACCCTGGCCTTCTCTCATACACACCGTGGCCCTGCCAGAAAGCGAGAACACTAGCTGGATTTCACTCCACCTACGTAAATGATTACAACTATACATCACTTTCATAACAGTAAATGTATCGACACATTCTTAAGCTATCCAACTAAAAAATCTGTTGGTTTTCACCACAAAACATATGTATATAATCATTACGATAAACACTTGCACTGAAGGTTTCTATGTGTATGCGTTCAATAATAACAGTGGCACTTCAATTACGTTCATTCGAGTCGCATACGGAAAGATTCCTTGCTCCTAGAGTTTATAAGTGGCTCGGTGCTGATGCTAACATCATTCCCACCATTTAATGCGAGTCAAAAATAACTCGTGGTCGGTCACGTAAAAAGTAATTAGTTTGGCAAATTAGCTATCGCCAAGGCTATATTTGGGAATATGCTCTTATTATTGAAATTTCAATCTTAAAATAATAGTTTACTTTAACTAACCGAAATTAAATATCATTGTGTTGCCGTAGTTAACAGGAATCTTAACTCGCTAAACACTTTAATGCTTTAAAGTTTTTCGGTCCCCATCCATTATAAAACATGACCTTACTGTTACTAAGTATGGATTAGAAAACCTGAAGTGTTCTAAACCTAGCGTGGTAAGTAATATCAACTGCAGAATTGTACAACTTTGAAACGCCAAACACTATGTAAAAATAACCGTGGTATTCAATTGTCTGTAAATGTCTGACAATGCCTGACAAGTTAGAAAAATGCCGTTATAAATACGGTTGACTTATATGTTTCTATATGAAACTGTACTTCGATAAGCTGCCTTAGTAACATCTGAATTTCGATTGAATGCAGTAATTTTAAGTTATATCGCAATTTCTGTTTTAAATTAAAATTTACGAGTTAGTGTTAAAACTTTAAATAATGTGTGTGAGTGTATGTACATATAACACACTATATTATATATATATATATATATATATATATATATACACACACACACACACACACACACACAAAATACAAACCAAAATAGAACATTTCAGTAACTCTGTACAAAACCTTTAGTTTCCACTATTTTTAGCATATATATTTACTACTTTAAAAAAATTACTCGCTACCAGCCAAGTGCAAAAGATTCGCTGAACAGTTTTTTTTTAATGGATTATGTAGCATACAGTTATCAGAAATAATAGTATTTAGGGTTTCGTATATTTTTGTTTTTGTATTTTATTCAGAAACTAATGTACTTAAATTTTATTGTATGCATTTTTTATTTAATTCTAAAGACCGGATTAGTCAATTAAAACCCTATTGAGCAAGTAGGTTTTTAATGTGGATGGAATAGGCTAGCTTCCAATTTTTCGTTTTTGTTCTTCCTTAAAACGCGTATTATTCTTAAATTTACGAATTAAAAAAAATTGTATTTTTAACACGTTTGGTTGGAGTATATCTAACATGGACAACAATTTTTGTTGCGGGTGCGTAGGCTTTCGAAATATCACGAGCAAAATTAGCTGCTGCTTCGTTCGCTTACAACAATAGCGTAATTTTTATTACGTAAAATATGTCGCCGAATTTAGGTGTCATAATTAGGTCTAGAACTTTTGCACATATTATATACGAAGCTAGCGAGTTTTAGCAGACTATTATTTGAAGAAGCGAGTCTTCCACATTAGCACTTTAAATTTCAATTAGTGCCGTGTTCAAAAGTTTTGGATTTACGCTAAACTGCGCCAAACAAGTACAGCGACTTTCGGTACTTGTTACAAGTGACCATATATGTTGCGTCCACTTCAAGGCTTGGCGAGTTTATGTAGGTTATTTTTAAAGCCTTGAGAGTAATTCGTTTTCCTACGTTTTATTTCATTTGAATTACCCAAAGATCTTTTGATTTAACGAAAGAACTCTTGCAGTTTGGCTAAAGATAAGTTACGGCGAGGCATAAGTACATAAACCGTATTTATGATATTAAAATTAAAGGGTTTTATTCTAAGTTAATTATCCTGAGATGCTGTGTACGGAATTTTAAACACTGAATATTTTTGTTACATAATTGCGTCTCATTTAAAAGAATAGTATTCGATTAATTTCGGCACAGTTAATTTTAATACTGTTAAGGCTTATGGACATATGTATATCCGCAACTTTTGAACTACAAGTTTTGCTCATCCTGAGGATACACATGTAAGGTTGTTCAGTAGTACGTATTATTGGTTTAACGGATTACTCATCTTGCTGTGGTGATTATAATAAATTAAGCTGTAGTTTATACGCGAGTGCGTTATTTGGTGTTTGTAATTTTTCAGTGTCCATTTGCCTTGTTAGATTTTGTGTCCTGGAGCATAACTTATTCTTAGGCAAGCAGTTCCAGTGAATTTGTGTGCAAGTGTTGGCGAATATTCTTAAGAGTAATTTGTGTTCTGTGTCGGCATACTTAATATTTAATCTTGCGTAACCACACACACGCTGTCTACACAAGATTATTTTAAGGGAAATGCTCAGTTAATCCCTTATAACCTACGTCACTTCACGTTTTACTTTACTACATAAATACTACATTCTTACCCTTTTAAATTTACATTTAAATCTTTTTATTAGTAGGGAAATATTTTAGTATTTCAGTAATTTTACTAAACTGAAAAACAACTATGAGGATGCAAAAAAAAAAGTGGTCAAAGGGACAGAATTTGTTACATTTAGATATTAAATTAATTAGTATTACGAATATAGTACCATTGGTCACGTACGATCTAACTTAGAAACACTACCGAAAACAATAGGCCTACAAACACAGCATTTACTTTAGTCAAGTGACAAAAATTGATAAAATGTTTAGTATTTTAATCATAAAGTCAGCGAAGAATCAGAAAATTTATTTGTAGCACATAATATAGGCAACATACATTTACATTTGTTTATAGTTTGAAATACATTTTACGAATTTTTTGCTACAAATACAATATATGGAAATGTCGAATAAATGTTAAGTTTCGAGCGAATTCTGCGCTGTGCCTGCTTAATCCGTGACGTTACGTCATACCCTAGACATCGCGTTTAAAACTTGCGTGGTTATGCCTTTCAGAGCAAACTCATCGCATGAAGTAATGATATGTTAAAATATAGCCAAGCAAACATTAATATAATGTACTACAATGTACTAACATTAATAGGCTCTACTTGACCAAATGAGTTTATACTTCCAAAATCTATAAGATGAAGGACGTTACTTCATACACAAAGTTTTGCCAACATGAAGCTACATTCTTATAAAAAGATACAACTATCACGTATTGTCAATGTTAAAAAGTTACTTTCTAAAGTAGAACTCTCCTTATGAATCAATCCGAAACTTTGCATCGTAAATAAATATGCAGTAAACACGCTCTAATGTTCCATTTGAAAATTGCTATTTTCCTGCACGCAGTAACAAATGTTTTATACTACTATTTAAACACAGAATAATTTATACGAGGCAAAATTAAATATCGCTTTAAATATATATTTTCTGTTATTCGCACTGACAATTTAAAACAAAAACCATTAGCAAATTACTGCAAACTATTTTTAAATATCTATGGCATTAATTGTGTTGCCGTTGGTTTGTGTGCAAAAACAACTTTTAATTACAAATATCTTGGAACGGCATACTGAAAAGCTAACAGTAGGCTGTAGCATTTTTGTTTGTTATGCCAATCTATAGTTTATTATCTGGATATTTTAACTATGGCTCGCATAAGATATGTTCACTGCATTTATGTACACTGTTCTAGGTACGCGTGAAATTGATGTCCTATATTAAATTTAACTTTAAAACTTTTTTCAACTCTTGACATGTACATTAAAAAAATCTAATAAGTTTAGAGAGCACTGTACAGCTGGGGTGTGAAGTCAGCTTGTTAGGATACATTTTTTTAAGGAACACTACTCGGCGTTGTTCAAAGTCATTATATACGAAAATAAGAAGCTATGCTTCTCTACTTTTATAGTTACCATGCTTATAAAAATGGTTTTAGGCTACATCAGACTAGCTGAAATCTGCAGACTGCTCTCGCGTAAGAAGTACCAACCTGAATCGTAAAACAAAAATAGACTAGTACCCGCTGGACTTTACTACGTACTTTTCGTAAACAAATTATGGTCACCGCTTAAAGTCCTATAGGAAAAATCTACCTACTTAAAACACTGCAGGCGTCCCCGCGCCTCGCTCATAAAGGTGACTTTTACACGAGCCAGTCTAGCTTTCTTGACGTACGATTAAAAACCACCAGTCTACGGTGTAGAGGTCCAGGGTTTGAATTCCAGCTCGGGCATGGATATGTTGTCCCTTTACTCATTTGACCTTTATCGGCTCTTAGGACCTCATTAAAGGGCATTAAATTATCTCAACTCACGATTACAAACTGATTGCCACAAGTATGCGATGTAAACTATTTTACCACTGCGCTTTCACAGAGTTTAACTGTGCGAGCAAATACCGTTAAAGAACGATATGGGAAAGTACAGCTTTTAGGGAATGTTGGATGGGCAAGATATGTTACTAACGGCGTGAACTGGAAACCCTAGCAAAATTCACATTCTTATTTTCTACGGTGGTTATACATTTTGAGACAGAATCTCTTAGGCTAATAGTATGAGAATGTGTATATAAATCTTAAAAATGTTAAACTTACCAAAATATTAACTATAACATTTCTCTAAAAAAGCAATTACATATCAATGTGTAAATAACTATACAAAACTACCATTGGAGCAATGTGCTACTGCAGAAGAGACAACGCTCATATCTGCGTGGACTTGAATTAAATAACACGTCTCTTGTCTTTCGTATGAGTTTCCTACGTTGTCCTTTTACTATATTTGGTGGGAGTTCAGCAGCTCTGGGCCGGTTACCGACTAACTTAGTGCCTTCGCGCACAAAGCTCACGTTCTGCAGTCCCGAAATGCCACCACTCAACGGGGTCGCAGTGAAACTAAATTAACTTCTCTCACAACTGCCTATCACAAAAACCTTAAAAGGGCTTCTCTGTCATTTCCCATAATATGTAGTTATATTAAACATAAATCAAAGTTTTGACGTGTGCAGCCTTTTCAGAAAGCCCACTAACATACATATAGAAACTGTCTCGTTACACGTGTTCATATTTTATTTTTATGTTAACTGTACGACAGTTTCGCGTTCGATAGAACGAGCACGCCTTGTCTTATCCAACCGGGTTTTATATTTTCTCTTATATTTTAAAAAACTATGCTACAACCACAAGAATATAAATTTACTACTTTTATAAATATATGTATTAGTCTTGAAGATTCATATGGGTATGTATCTCTTTATTGTGAATTTTTTTATGACTTCACAACTTGTCACTCGTTTGTGTATACTTTTATACATGGAAGTAAACCATACTTAATTTAAAAAGAAAAGGAGGTTTATTACTCACTGCTTAATAAACTTAGACCTGGTACATAGATTTTATTATGTGAAAAGTCATGAATAACTTCATAAAATTTAAAATTTCACGTTTAAGTGTACAAGTGCTATTCGGACGAACGTTATTACTCGTGGTAATAATTAAGGTTCGTGTAGAAATATTCGAGCAACTACTATTCAAAGAGCATAAAGATTTACGAGCAGTAGAACACATGGGATAAATTACTGATGTGTGCAAATCTGCGCATAATGACGTTTTACGTTCTACTTTATAACATTAAGTACATATTGTATGGTACAAACTGTGCACCTGCTAGAGGTAGCTTGTTCCTAAAATCCAACGAAAAGTTCACATAAATATGTACGACAAATCTACTGACATTGGTAGCATCATGTACCATAATTTATACCACGAGTTATCTTTAACAGTGCGCGATAATTTAAGAATTAACATTCATTGCAGTAAAACAGTCAATTTACTATTATAGACATTTCATTACCAGGAATTAAGCTTGACAATTTAAAACCCGCAATATTTACAAAGAGTAGAATAATAGCTTCGAAAAAACCTACAATTATATATAATTATGGATTTACATATCTTTATTTCAAAATCAGTTTACTTACAAAATTCAGTACTACCTAATTATAAACACCACGCAATGTTTTTAATTTATATGTACTAGCGTAACTCGGCAGATATTCTGCCTGCATATATGTTACCTATTAGAAATCCATTATCTACTAAATATATTATAGAAGTTCATCCAATGCAGTGCTATCCAGTGCGAGTAAAAAAAACTGATATCTCGAAAATACTGCTACCCACCCCGGATTCGCACGGGTGTGTCGCCGTGTTGGTCGAGTTGCATTCCCCTCCTCCCTATGATCATATACAATGAGGGGAAACTATATGAATTAGATGCGTAATAAACGCTATCTAGTGAGTAATAGCAAAATTAATTTTACTAAAATATTCTAGGTGTTCAAATATCCATTCACGTATACAAATTTTCATGACGATCGGTTAAACGGTAGAAAAGTTAATGCGCAGTGACATATAGTGGCAAATTTAAAGTTAAATGGCTAACATTAAAACCTTCATGATAAAATATGTATGTACCAAAGTTTCATGGTAATCGGTAAAACGGTATTCCGTGTACCGATTTCATACATACACAATTTGTATACAAATGGAAGATATGAACACTACTTTATTAGCTCGTTACATGTATTTATAAAACTTAACTGCAAAAACGTGTTTTAATAATCAGTGCAGCAAATTATTTCGATATTTAGTTCATTGAGTTACGTTACTGGTACTATCAACTTCACTAACCAAAAAATAATTTTAAGAAATACAGGTAACCAACACTAACGGTATTGAATCTATGCATGAAACCTGAGCCAATAATGTGTAGGCTACTTGCGTCTAGTTAAACGGGCTGGCACAGTTTAATTGACTCGACTCTTACCTATATTACATAAACAGCTGCGATATGCCAAACGGACTGCTATCTGAACACACGACACTGATATTTATCAACTATTAAGCGTTGAACAATTAACTCCAAGCAAGGAAGCCCAGTTCAACTGACAGGACTGGCCGACGCGTAGTGCTACCACACGACCAATGTGAGTTCAAGCAGCACTGACAATCCTGGAAACATTCCCTGTTTTATATTTTTGCTCTTCACTTTTGTTACATAGTCCCAATTAAACCAGCAATATCATTGCAAGTACAGTATAACGTGTTTTCAAAAACGTTTCTATCAAATTTAAAAATACTTTAAATTTTTGTTAACATCTTGTATCTAACACTATTGCCAACATTAACTTCAATACTTACAAATAAATATTTTACAGAAATTAATTTGTTATTAATATTGTATGCAATTAAGGAAAATTGTTTTATGTCCAATTATTATTCTTAGTATACTTTGTTAGTAGCAGTCGTGTTTTCAGCAATGTTAACACATCCGTTAACATTACTGTAATTAGTGTACCGTAGCTATTAATTTCTGCAACATTTTGTAACCATAGTTTTGCAACTTAGTGTCGTTGCCAGTTTTTAGGGTTCACTGGCCTCAACCGCACAAAAAACACTTTCAGGAACTGTTTAATACGACCCGCATGTGCGTCATTGAAAGAGTTAACGATGATATTGCGGTCGCTTACACCTGTTTATTACAAACGTTTGGTAACCAAATCAATTTCGATCGCCTGTATTTATTACGTAGTCGCAAGCTCGTTAAAAAAATTTGGTAACAGTATTTAAAGTCTAATGTTTTTAGGACTGTTTTGCATTGAAACGCGCCGTAGATTACATACCTAACATGCCTTTTAATAATACACGAGATGTAGAAACAGTCAACAGAGCAACTTTACTATAAAAACAGATCGGAAAACACCGTAAGTGGGTTTTACGTAGTTGTGAAGTTCAGAGCACTACTGCAAAACTATTTTTGTAAAGTTTTTACATAAGTTTCATTGCATCCGTGACTTTCAAAACAATACGTGAACTATGTGCATGCATACACGACTTTTATGATATATAGGAGGTACTATATACTATGCAGTTATTAATATGTACTTTAAAATGTTATTTTGCACATGCAGTAGTTTTTAGTAATTTAGTTGAAAGGCCTTAAAAAAGAGGTTTCAGACATCGTCGGTAAAGTAGACTTTTCCATATTCGAGTTATAGCTTACAATAAAAGCTTCAAAATTACAGCATTCAACTATACGAATTGAGTACAGATAAAATCTGCACTTTAGTAGCATCATATATTTCATGTAGTTGGACTACAACTTTAAAATTACCAACTTTCCTCTACATCAAATCTCAACCTTGTTTACAGAATATGCATTTCCGCGTGGTGAACATTTCATTTTGTCGTGAATACCAGTGACGATCCTTTCACCAGTTCAACCGCGAAATACACGTACTGCCTAAACGTTGGTCTAGATAAGTTCATAACGTTACACTACTTTACAGTACTAATGCCAAATTATGAAAGCTTTGGTGGGGAGGGAATTGGGCACCGAAAAATTAGTAATTTTTTAATTTTACCGCACACTGCCCCCAACTCTATGCATTAAATTAACAGTAGTTTCTCCCAAAATATTTTCCGGTTCAATAGTTTTCATAGGTGTGCGTATCAAGCGATTTAACTATTTCCGCTACTTAAAGTAAAAAATACGAATGAAATCATTTAGAGTGAATGTTGAAAGTACAATTGTTTCACGTTAACAATTTTTTTAAATACAGGTACTCAAAGATATGCGAAATTTAGGTACATTCAACAAGTGTTAATTCTACAAGTAGTTACTTGGCATTACATAGGTAAACGTATTTACCACTTTTAGTAAATTTATGACAAAGTAATACTTGTTACTTATCTAGCAAGGGAGCAATACTACTGAGACCCGAACCATTAGTAATGGTAAGCTTCCATTATAACGAATAAAAAAAATTGCTAGGTGAAATTAACGTCTCAAGGGCGAGGTTGACCGTCTCTACCGCAAGACGAACCGTGTGCAGTTGTATCTTGCATTGCTTGCCAAGGCACTTTCTGTGGTGACCCAATATTTTAATTGAGGAAAAGGATTAATAAAACTGAATTGCATATTTTAAGGGTAACATCACACGAATTCCGCAAGTAGTTTATTTGACGTGACGCTTTTAAACTACCTTTCATTCATTTCGAAGAAAGTTTTTTTCGTTCAAATCAGGACAGATATAGGCTTTCTTTCACCCGGTGCAAAAATTGTAATTTGTCCCCCCCCCCCTTTTTTTTCCACATCTTTCCTACTCCATTTTTCCATTAGTCCAATCAACCCAACAGTAATTAACTTTTCTTGCATACGTTGTTTTCCGCTCGCGTAAATATATTTTATCAGAAATACATAAAACCTGTACTTACTAACTACCGTAAGCGGAGTTTTAAGTGAGCATTACAATTATAAATTCTGCATTTATAACATCATATATTGTTTACAAGGTTAATAAAAACACAAAACAAGTCTAAATATCGGTAGATATCTTTTTTTACACTCCTTTACATTTTGTTCCCAAGTAAACCTTTTCTTACCGACCAGCGCCCCCTCTAACCCCAGGCAGTCTGCCCCCTTCCCCACCATACATTAACACAATGGACACATAAGAAATAATTTCTCTAAAACGTTTATTTACGAACACACTGCGAAATATTTTATGCGCGTAATTGGCGGCATCCTTTATACAGCTGAATCTCACTACCTGCACTGCAGCAGAAGTTAAATTGTAGCTGCTTGTAATTTTAGATTCAACATTTTTATTCTCAAAATTTCAAAACCCAAACCAATTCAATGTGGCTACTGACAAGCCTTAAATTACGTTCACAAAATTATCCATTACAAAAGTCGTCTGGATTTAAAACCAACAATAGAAACATACCGAATACACGTGGGGTTACCAAACTATTATCACGCCAGTGTTTCAGGTATATTAATATAATTGTCGTATAAATATAACTAAACAAGTAAGAAAATATAAAAATTAGGTAAGAAACATTACCATGTTACAAGAACATTGAGTGAAACTAAAGTTCTAGTAAAATTCAGCCTTAATAGTTGTCGCTGGTTATGGGGTAGGCGTAAAAAACTAATATTTTCTTCCGCAAATATTGAATTTGAAATCCATATATAACCTATCCCGAATGAAATGCTAAACTTTACCCAGTTACCCTTTTTTTAACAATTGTCTTGTGCAAACAAATTAAAAATAAATCTGTCCATAATTTTCTAAGCCGGCATACAAACTGTGTCGAAAAAATTATCATTCAAGGACTGGAAGATATTTTATGACTCGCTTAGTAGCTACATAGTAACTAAGCTAAGAGAATTACTTTTTTAGACATTTCACGTACCTCCTCACGGCATTGTCAGAGTAGAAAATTTAAGATAAACTAGTTCCGTACATTCAACATAAGCCTATACTAAATTGCGTGTTTCTTCAAGCAACGAAACAATGCCTCTCAAACACAAGTGAACTGAAACTACTTGAAACTACAATCTGGAAAATAATACTTGCTAGGACTGAAGATAAACTTTTTGTGTTCATTTAAGTACTCTCTGCTAATATTAAAAAAGTAAAACAACGATGTATTTAGTAATTTATCTCAGGGTTGCGAAGTGGTGGTGTGAAAAAACGGTTTGATTTACATTGTTAATTTAAAAACCCTTAAAATTGTTTTTCATAACTCGTCCATTTACTAAAAAAAATCAAGGACCTAAAATGCTAAAGTTACTTATAACGGAAATGCAATACTTTCTTTAACATTAATATTCAAACCGTTTTACAGCTACTACAGCCTTGAATTAACTTGTCAGACAGACCTATTAGACAGCCAGAAGTCCCGACAGGAACACACTTGAACAAACACGACCAGCGTGTTAACAGCTCAAGCAACACTGAGGGAATACTGAACCTTCTGACTTGCGCCTACCCGTTGAGACTGTGCTGCACATGAGAGACTTTGCGCATGCGCCAATGCTTTCGCGTTGCATATGTGAGAAGTTGCAGCAGCCCGTATTAACTGCTATTGTAGTTCCCCTACTTAACGAAACCACCGTTCAGATATGGGAACTGGAGTATTTTAAACTAACCTAAATTAACTCAAACAAATATAAACTAACAAAAACTAATCTGACCTGTTACATGAGACGGGAAAAGGAGGGTGCGAACAACCCGAGCGTTTCCGATGATTCCCGAACGTGCAGCACAGTTTCAGCGGTTAGACACAAATTTTGTTAGAGCGTACCACAGTCGAGCTGCGTTCAGTGTAGGTTGCGTGACTACATCACATAAAAGTAGCACTAATATGAATATTGAGAGTAGTAAAGGTTTGTTACGTCGGCAAGATAGTGATTCAACTGTCTGACGCAAGTAAGACCATTCTAAATATCGGAGCCATGCATAAGTTAACGTAGAATCAGGTTCTATGGCATTTTATTTAATAAACTTTACCTGTAAAACCAATAGTTTAGTCCCTACGCGATGAGTAGCTACTCTTGATATTTACCAAAAGAAACGCTTCAACCAAGAATTCGACAACCTAGTCTACCTCGCTGACTGGACTGGATTACTCAACTTCTACTTCAGTCCGGTAGGAATGTTTTCAAAATAAAATTTGTATTGAGATTTTTGAGTCTACTGCTAGTTCAGTCCAGATCGAAGTGTTACTCTAACCGTAGTAAGCAACTTCAATGGAATTTACTTCTATGCATAAAACGATCGTTTATAGATTCTTTCACCGAGAGCTGTACAGCGGTGGAAAACAAAAACAAATTCTTGTAGGAGCCAGCGATATCGTTGATACTCGCATGTTTATTGATGTATTAATATGATAAAAACTATCTACTAAGATATACATCGTTCTCTGCAATTTCCACCGTTATTTAACGCTAGAATAATGATTATGCGTACTAGGCATAGTTTTACTTTCCCTGCTTCAATTCATCAGCGGTTCAAACTACAATATAAGTAACCAAGCGCCCCGTTCGAATGACGCATCAGCCCAGTAACAAACTTGAGCGTAATTTTAACATTTACCGTACGGATACTATTAGACTCGTATTCGTGAGGATTCAGGTTTGTTACCAGGTCCGGCCGTTCTTACTTTGGGTTCCCGTGGTTTTCCTAAATCAAAGCGAGTGGCGTGTAGGTTTACACGTCATGAACTTTTCCTTTCCCGTTTTCTGTCTGAGCCACTGGTTGGCTCACAGACATCAACAAATGTCATAATGATACATGCCTTAACCTTGTGTATTTAAGTAGTACCAGAAATTACATATAAACAGCATTGCAGTTGTCGAGCATCTGTTGCATGTATAACTTTACATAATTTTACATTTTATTTAATGAAAAGTAGTGATTTTTTTACTTGGAAGTGTTGTAAGTTCTCAACTGTCGCTAAGTAAAAAATAACGTTTCACCAAATGTCGGCAAATAAAAACGAAGACTGTAACTATCACGGCTTAACAATTTTTAGTGATTAAATACAATCTCAAATTTTTTATACTTACCGCACAAACTTATGACTGCACGTAGGTAAGAACTATGTAAACTTCTTAACATTAATTCTTATAGTTCCTCAACATTAAAGCTAAAATGCGATATTCTGAATCACCGAAAATAAAACGAATAACATGCACATAAAAATAAGTGTTAAATTTTAGGTATTAGTACCATAAAAAAATTGATGTTTGTTTATGCATATGACGTCACTCCGAAATTTAAGAGTCGAAATAAAGACGATTATGACATAAAGTAAGCAGAAAAAAAAAGAAAAAGGAGAACGAAACAATGGTTACAGATTTTTATATGTAGAAAGTGGTTTATGTGTTAACAAAAATATCAAAGTGGCTGTACATATCTAGAACGAACACAAAATATCACATCGGAGTTGGTACTCCTGCAGAATCGTTCGTAGCGTACTTCTAGTTTAGTTGTCTAAGGAGTAAGAGTTCTTCTGTAGTCGCCGTCGGTGACGGTTGTCTCACGCATGGTGCTGGTGCGGCACCCCTTTTGACCGCGAGTTTCCTCGCCTTCGATGGTTCTTATAAGCCTGGCTGTGGATTCTTTTGAATTCTAAGGCCATTTTGTTTGTATCGTTTTGTGTTATGTCACGTTTTCTTGTACGTTTTCGACTGTGCGTACGGCGTACAGAGTTAAATTGCGTTTATGGCTTTACGGCTTACGGCCAAGGCCAGGGGCTGTGCCCCAAATGGAGTGAAGAAGTCTAAGGAGTGTTAGATCGGTATAGTGGATAAAGCTGGGCACGTTAAAATGTTTATTTTAACATTTAGTAAGTTATTGGACGGTTCATACATTTAGAGAGTTACAATTAAGTAAAAAATACAGAAATCTGCGTATTATGAAGTTATACATATAAAAAATCATTATACCAGAAAAATGAGGTTTTGTTTGGTAGGTACGAGTGTAGGGTGATATTGGGTAGAAGAAAATAATAAGAACATGGTGAAACGTGAAAGTTATGTGACGGTAAGTTTGAAAAAATATAACATGTGTGGAGGGGTAGTATGGTGGAAACGAGTAGTTTCATGTGAAATAGATTGCTTTGGAAATTAGCGAATGGTTATGTATGTAGTGTTACTTATAGTAATTTTGGGAAGGTAAAGTGAATAACAAAGCTTGGCTACGTCCGGAAATAATACTTTCAGATAATTCTAATAACATGAATGTGGTTCAAGGTCAGTTGATACGGTAATGCTTAATTATGTGCGGAAATTTCTTGTTTAAATTTTCGGTAAATACTGTAGAAAAGAAATGGTTGAGTGCACCATAATATCCAGTCAGAAGGCTTTTAAAATATTAACAAAGCTATATTGAAGTGGTATCACAATGTACAATAGAGAGATGGATTTTATTTTACTATTCGGTACCACTTTATGGTATCGAGTAGTAAAATATTATTATTCGATACCGCATGTCTGGATTAAATAACGTATTACATTTTTAATACGATACCGTTTAACTTCATACGAAATTATAAATTTCTTCAATTATCTTGAATTTTTTTGGAGGCCTATGCACGTGGGGTTATGTCACATCTGGGCAAATGAGATAGATAACCTCGTGTTACAAACTGTAGAACATGTCAACAATTTTTGAATAATTGTGCTTAATAGTTTTTAGCATGCAAAGAACAAGAAACAAATTTATATTTTAAAAATGTTTGTAATTGTATCAGTCTAAGAATTTAGTGTATTTCAATAAATTCCAGATTTTTAACGTAAATGTGAAAAGCTACCTATTTTAAATAACTTCGTTTTTAGATTTCCAATACTTCTGCTTCAACAAAATTTTTTCTCAAATGTAATTTCTAAAACAATTTAAAGGTCTTGAAAAATGCTAATACAAACCATGTACAGTAAAGTATTTGGACCACAGAGCCAGGAAAATGACACCTCATCCTAGAATCCAGCGCGGCAATAGATTGCTTTAGAAACCTTCAGTGGTGTATGTTCTTAAACTTTATTTTTTTTTTTTGGAGTGGGATGGAGCTTCAGAAGGCAGAGAGAAGGCTGTGTAACGGATGCTCATGCGTGTTCTTTGAACGCAATTCCTAAGCAGAAATCACTCACGCTATCGCGGTGAGGAGTTTCCGAATAAACACATAACCAAATATACAAGGACATTATATGAACCTCATAAGAAAAACACGAGACAGTGTTATTTAATTCCAGCTCCTGCCGATATGAACACTGTTCTTTCTGCAGTAGCACATTGCTCTTCACGTAGTTTTACGTATTGTCTTTTATAAATTGAAATGTAATCGTGATATTAGAATGTAAACATGCTCTATTAGTTTAATGGCTAAGTAAATATCAAAAATATATGTGACTGGATTTAGTTGCTTGGGACATACTGCATTGCGAAATATTTCGCAATGGAGTATGCCAGAGCCACTAAATCCAACCATGCACTCCCATTGCACAGTTCTTTCAAAGATCGTATAAATATGTATACCCACTGTCATACTATTAGCCTACAAGAAGTTCAACCTTTAAATTTATAACCACACAGAAAACCGACTTAAGAATCTGAACTTTGCTAGTGTTTCCAGCTCCTGCCGTTGGTAACGTCTCGCACTTTAACAATGTTAAAGCTGTATTTTCCTTTAGACCTCTTACGGCCTTTGTTCGAACCACCGCTTTTCATTCCGCTCGGTTGCCTCAACCGGCTGCTATATAATGCAGCATTGAAATAAACCTAGAGTTTATGTAAGGGGTTACTTAAGCTATGTCTAAAGGTTAAAAATGTCATATAGATACAGAAATATGATTTTATTATGTATACAGAACGCTAGGGAGGAGTGAATGTGGCTTAACAACTTAATGTTAAAAATATTCAAAACTTATTACGAGGACTTCAAAATGTGAAAATCTGTAGAACTTTAAATATGTGCAATTACTTTATAATATTTCAGTTCCTGACAGATTTTTGAAAGTGATAAATTAAAGGAATAACTTAGGGTATTTTGTTCAAAATTAAAATATTTCTGATTAAATCAAGATTTTATCACGTGTTATTGGTACAACTCCTGACTAAATTCTAATGTATAATTTAACTATCTTGCTATGAAAGCACCGTTTTATAACTCAAGAATATGCAGTTTTTATTAATTTACTTTGTTCACGGTCAACTTACTGCTTCAGAAAAATCTATTGGCCTTACTAATTTATTTATTAACCATTGATTTTCTTCCAAAATAAATGTTAACTTTCTCTGGTATTTTGATATCCTATCGTGATTTTATCTTAACGATGAATATATGTATTAGAATAGTTATTAAAACAAGGTCATTGCTGATTAGGAAAACCTGTGTATTAGGTCTAAATATTAATTCGTATTAAAACAATTCCAACTTCAAATTATTGGGTTCTCTAATCTCTACATCTCTACATGAGGAATACAGATACTACGCTTGTTATATGTAACAATTTTTGCGCAATGATTTAGATGCAACACATTTCATGTTCTATATATAGCCTGCTATCCTAAGAATATAAATTGCGAACAGAATTTATTGGCTGTTTAGTGCAAAGAAATTTATATGCAATGTCATGTGTAGCCAAAAACTAACAAAAAAAATTAAAAAAACTGTGGATGTTCTACTCGCTAGTATTCCTGAACCATAAAGTTGTTGAGTGGAAAATATTAAGATAATCACAGACGAGTTTTGGTGCGAAGTGTTAACCAGGTTCGCCGCGCACAGTATCAGAAGTAAACATCGCCACAAGTAAAGTTTAGAATTTGTGTGACTTTTTATAGATACATAAGCAGTGCGCCTTCGACTTTGCTCGCGTGTGTTACTCATAGCAGATATGAGCTTTAATTAAATAACCTCTTTAAACACCAGATTGGTGGTTATAAAGTGGTAGAATGACAAAGTTGCTGGTTGAGCTAAGTCTGCAGCAGGATAAGTTAGCTATAGCTGAATTCGCCTTGGCCTTATTTATAGTCACAGCAAAGTTGACGTTGTGGGGTAATTACTGACTCTTTAATGTAAGAGGGTAATCGAATGAAATACAGTGTTTACCAGGTATTAAAACTCCCCCTCCCCCCGAGCACAACCATTGGTGATGTTGCCCACAATAACATATTTGTTTTACAAAACGTTCACAGGAAGTTAAGTGGCATTAGGGAGCCTTGGCGGGATAATTTTTAAATGTGATAATTTAGTAGGTGAGAATTACGTGAAATAAGTTATTGTTTCTTTTTCCTTATTTGTTGAACCAGTTAAATCTATCAAAGTGCAACTGTAAAAACCCAAAATGCAGTTTCGCAATTTTAGCATTACTCTGTAAACTGTATGAAAATAACTTTTTATATTAAATTTCGCTATTTATACCGAGCAGTTGAACTATAATCTAGGGACGTAATTTCTTCTTAACTATGCTTCGTAAGTTTCCTGAATGTGTTTTCTTAATATTCTGAATGCATATCCTAACTGGCTGAGAAATGGGGGAAAAGAGGTTAAACGTGTTTTCACTTAATCATTTCTCTCGCCCCTATCGTCGTAGTTTTAACTTAGACAACTGTCAAAAAGTTTAACATGGTAGCATTTTCCGAAAAGAGGTGATGTACTGTGTTTAAGTAATAACGTGAGTTTTCTGTATTGCAACAAACTGTATGATATTTTTATTTTAACCATTTGTAAAGCGGCAAAACTGTAAAATAAAACTATAAATTACAAAATGTGATTTAAGGATTTTAAGGGAAAATTTTTACAAATTCTCCATACTACTTTGTTATTGTACATCATTACCATGTTGATCTGCAGCTAGACCTTATAACGGTCAAACACAAGTACGTGAAAAAAATTAAAGTAAATCAGTTGGCGGTTTCATAATTACTTAGTTTTAATTTTTTTACAAGAGTTACATTAAAATTAACTCGTGCGCAGTTATCACTGAGGGCATACAAAGAGCCAGACTACAAGGAATGAACTTAATGGGATTGCTATTACAGCAAGACATACCAGTATCATTCTTGGAGTATTGATAAGTATTTAAGTTTAGGTGTTGAAATAATTCATCTTAAATTCTTCGTAATTTTGAGTGAAAAAATTTAAACAAATATGTTCTTTTTTGAAATTTTCACTGTTGTTCCAGCTGTACAAACCGTTAACAGTGAAAAATTAGTTTCTCGCACCCGTAAAGGCGCCGCCTGCTCCAAATTTTTGGTGAGAGCAAGGCTAAGAATATGCATGTTAAATTATATTCAGAGTGGCTCAGTACCAGTAGAAACTTTACTTATGACTCCACTGACTTTTTGATCATCTCAGTGCTCATAAAAAGCTATACGATATTTTACGGTCGTTTCCCAATACTTAAAAAACTATGGACAATGTAGTATTTTAATTTTAAATCACATTTATTTTAAATTTTTTATTATATGAATATTCTCTTCACAAAACAAGGCACTTTTGTTCGAAAGCGATATCGTGAAAGATGTCTGAGCTGTACTGAATATAATTCAACATAACCATTGCTCACTCCAAGGGTGTGGTGTAGGCAGTGCCCTTGAGCCACACAAAACTAAAGCAGTTAGAGTGAAGAGAATTAGGTCAGTGCTGGTGAGGGGTGATATGATGTGAGTAAGGAGCAGCGTCGGAATGAATGGGCGGGGGAAAAGGGAGATCTCCGAGAAAACCCGCCGACCAGCGGCATCGTCCGGCACGATTCCCACACAACAAAAATCCGGAGACCGACCCCGCCGGGAATCGAGCCCGGATCGCCTTGGTGGGAGGCGAGAGATCTGACCCCTCGGCCCCTAAAACAGTTAGCCATGACGCTTCAACCCGTAAGATAGTTCCTGAGGTGTGGGTGACAGCCGGGGTACGCGACTGCAGAAGTTACCTCGATGTGCGTGCAGTTTAGTGCGGCAGCTGCCAGGATGTCCTTGACGTCCATGACGGCGACAAAGACTTATTTGCATCAATACGTTACTCTGTGAAATATATCATGGTTGCGGAGCCTAGCCACACAGACATACAATTCACTCTTGTCAAATACTCTGCTCTACCTCCACCGAACCTTCTCCCTATACCTTACTGCCTGGTTCGTGCTTCATGACGCCATGAGCCATGTCAATAGAACCGCAGCTCTAAGCTTTGTAACAGACAGCCGTCAAAATCCTGGAAGATTGATGAATGGACCTAAAAGCACACACTTACCTACTTCCGTTCTTTAGACACTACTATTTAATATTGTTATTTATATTTTCACGAAAAAAAGAATTCTCTGCTCGCCTATGAAATGTAAGGTATATTTTCAGATCAACTTATTTTATCTTTAACCTACTTAATGTAGTCTGCTGCGGTGAATTAATAAAAAATCACATAATGGATAGCAGAAAATAAGTTCTGCTTATTTAAATAGTATTAGACTGTCAATAAAATACTGCCATCAGTGCGCACTGACGGCAGAGAGATTGTGGTGTACAATACACTGGCAAGTAATGATGCATGCTTAGCAGGCAGAGAAAGTGTTATCCCTCACTAAAAGAAAAATATCAGTTTTCAGGAGTAATGAAAACAAATCGTCGGTTTTTATTTTTTTCTCAAATCAGCTAATCCTTTTAAAACAGTACTATTCTGCTTCGGAATGCATGACATGGTTGTCAACATTTTACGAGGTTATGTGCTCATAAATATATGTGTAAAGAGCAAAAATTTAAGTTTACTAAGGTAGAAAACATGACAGGAGACATAATAAACTTGTTATATTGCAATCTCGAGAGACAACTTTTTTGTATTTTTTTTCTAAATTTTACTTGTATTTTATGTTACAAAACATTTGAAATATCCCTGTTGCAAATTCTTAGATAGCTATCAATTAATATAACAAACTTGTATTTTACTACCCTGTTTTGCAAATGAATTTACTGTTGTCTTTCTACAACATTGTACCATAAACTAAATTTTGTATAAAATTATTCATAAATTTTGAACTTAGTACACCAACGAAACCTAGACTAAAACACAGGTGCAACGAGACTGTGAAACTGGTATTACCTACACATAACGTCACACCAGGTGTCTTTATTTGCGTAGTTATAACGAAACTACAGCTGGTGGCATCTTGTACCAAGAGAACCCGAAGATGTTTTAATTAAATCATATAGAATTAAATGAATGTGAGAGGAAATTCGACACTGTTTATAGCCAACTTCAGAAATATTACTAGCATAATATGTTCTGAGTAAATAATCAGTATGCCGTCGTGTGCATTTAAAGGCCCCTTTATGTGTTTGGAGAACTATACTAGATTTCATGAATTATAACAAGACATATGTTGTAAAGAAAAATTAATATTGTGAAACCTATTTTTTCACTTTAATAAAGGATGATATAATATAGGAAAAAGCCAACCAATATCTCTATTACTAGAGCTACTGACCAAATGGAAACCAAACGCCTGTAGAAGTCATAAGAAGTATATTTAAACAGAATTCATATGATAGGAAAAATAATGACTTCTACAGACAAGTCAGGCAACTAAATAAATAAATAAGCAGGAATTATGAT